>VXCM01006928.1:0-24386 GCA_014773175.1 Lucifuga dentata
TAGGTTTTACGTCGGATGCCCTTCCTGACACAACCCTCTGCATTTATTCGGGCTTGGGACCGGCCCAAGGAGGACACTGGCTTGTGCCCCCTTGAGGCTGCATTGAGGTGATAAATGCGAATAACCTTTTCTAAATCTGAGAAAGAAAGAAAAGGGCTAACCTTAGAGATCAACCTGAGCTGAAGGAAACAAGTCTGAACAATCTTTGTCACCTGAGCTTTAAAGGAGAGACATGAGTCAAAAACCACCCCGAGATTTCGGGCCTCCTGTTTAACATAAGCGGATAAAGGGCCCAGGTCAGACATAAAATGATTGGTATTGTTACAAGACCTAGCAGGGATGATTATAATGATTTCAGTTTTGGAATCGTTGAGCCTGAGGAAATTTTTGGACATCCAGCATTTAATATCTGTCAGGCAAGACAATAAGGGAGACAAATCATTTCTGTTAGGCTTTAGTGGGACATACAGTTGTGTGGCATCAGCATAGCAATGGTACTGGATGTCATATTTACTGATAATTTGACCTAATGGGAGCATATAGATAGAGAATAATAAAGGTCCCAGAATAGATCCTTCTGGGACCCCACAGGTGAGAGGGGCGCTGGAGGAAGAAACCTCACCAATTGCTACTGAAAAAGATCTATTTTTCAGTTAAGAGACAAACCAGTCCAAAGCCACATCACTGATGCCAAAGAAGGATTCAAAATGGTTGATTACAATTTTGTGGTCGACTGTATCAAAGGCAGAACTAAGATCAAGAAGAATTAAAACAGAATAGAGACCTTCATCTGCGGCAAGCAATAGGTCATTAGAGACCCTAACCAGAGCAGTCTTAGTGCTATGCAGAGTATGAAAACCAGATTGAAATCTGTCAAAAATCTGACTGTCATTCATAAAAGTGATCAGTTGTGCTGAAATTATTTTCTCTAAAATCTTGGATAAAAATGACAACTTGAAAATTGGTCTAAAATTACTTAAAACACTGGGATCAAGGGAAGGTTTCTTAAGAAGGGGGTAGACAATGGCATGTTTAAAATTGGAGGGAAAAACACCAGAGGATAAAGAACGATTTACAATGGCTAAAATAACTGGACCAACTGTCTCCATAACTTCCTTTAAAAAGCGTGTAGGAATGCTATCAGCTGTACAGGTGGAAGAATTTAAGAGTGCAACAGTACGTACCAGGGTTTGCATAGAGATTTCCTGAAAATGAGTCAGCCGCGAAGATGGACAGGATATTATGTCAAGTTCCCTGGATTCCGGGTGAATAGATTGCCTTATCTCTATGATTTTGCTATTGAAATAGTTAAGGAATTCTTCACATTTTTCAGGGGAAACTTCAATGGAAGGACTGACAGACTGACTAATCACAGAATTAATTGTTTTGAAAAGAACTCTTGGGTTATGGCCTTGTTCGGAAATGAGATTTGAGAAATACTGGGCTCTAGCATTATTGACTGCAGTCTGATAGGTAGACATTAGCTCTTTCAGGAGAGCAAGAGAATTTGGACACTTATTTTTCTTCCACCTGCGCTCTGCCTTTCTACATTTCCTTTTAAGAAGCCTTACATCATTAATCCAGGGTAAAGATGGCGAATTTACACTTTTAAATCTAAAAGGTGCTATGGAGTCTAAAATACTAACACAGCAACATTAAAAGCATTTAAAATTTCGTCTACAGAGCCAGAATAATGAACAGAAAGAGCGAGAGGGTCAGCTAATGTAAAGGCTTGGCAGAAACGGTGAACAGATTCCAAATTTAGAGGGTGGTAGCAGATTTGAGTAGGTGACTTTGGAGGAATAGAGGAGAGCAACACTTGGAGAAGAACAGCCTTGTGGTCGGACAGTGCAAAATCAGCTAAATTTACATTATCCACATTAAATCCATGGATCAGGACAAGGTCAAGCATGTGACCCTTAGTGTGAGTGGGTTCCTCAACAAGCTGGATAAAATTAAAAGAATCTAAGAGTTTAGTAAAATCAGAGCAAAAAGAGGAGGAGGAGGGACAGCAAACATGGATATTAAAATCACCAAGAATAAGAACTCTGTCATATTTAGACATTATAACTGATAAAAGATCTGAAAATTCCAGTATAAAATCAGAGTTATTTTTAGGGGGGCTGTATTAAAACACTCAGGATAGCATTATTACCCTTTAAAATGAAACCAAGGAACTCAAAAGAAGAGAAACAACCAAAAGAGACAGGGGAGCACTTAAAANAACTGTCTCTATGGATGAATGCTAACCCGCCACCACATCCTGTCATCCTCGGCTGGTGAAAAAATAAAAAGCCAGGGGGGCATGCCTCATTGAGAGTCACCAGGTGTGATCCAAGACTCAGTGATCATAAAGAAATTGATACTGTTAGACATAATAAAATCCTGACAGATAAAGACTTGTTTGCAAGTGAGCAAACATTGATTAGACAGAAGGCAGCTGTATTAGAGGGAGGGATAGCTGCATCAGACTTAATAGTATATAAGGTTCCTACTGAGAGGACGGTAGGTAGATCTAGAGGTATTATACCGCCTAGCAGTAGTTCTGACAGGAATGAGAGAATGACAGCTTGTCCCAGCAGGACCAAAATCTTCAGAAACATTTAAAGCGGAGACAGAAAGCTGAGAATGGTCATGCTGGGGGACACATCAAAAATGGCTAAAAGCAATAAAACTGATGTAGTTTGAGATATGCTCAATTGTTCCTTTTCTGTTGGGATGAAGCCCATCTGACTTAAAAAGGTCACATCTGGTCCAGAAGGAGTCAAAGTTACTGATAAAACCCAAGCCCAGTAGCTGTACTAAAATTACCCATCCAGAGGTGAAGGCTAAAAAGGTGACTAAAATGTTCCGAGCTGTGAGACAGAGAAGGAATAGGACCAGAAAAAATACATTTCTTCCCCAAGCTCTCAATAGATGTAGCTAGGGATTCAAGGTCGTACTGTAGTTTAATAGAATTTCTGAATCGGATGTCATTTGTACCAGTGTGGACTATTACAGAGTGAACTGAGGGATGAATGTCAATGAGATCAGGAACAAGTTCTAGAAAGTCCGTAGTTATACCTCCAGGTAGACAGTAGGTGAAAGAACCAGGTAGCTTCACAGATCTGAGGATAGAGTCCCCAATAATCAGGGTATGGGGCTGTATGGGGATCGTAGAAAGGAAGGGAGAGCCTTCTTTGCCCCTTCACAACAGACGCCCAGGAGCGGGAGAAATCTGAGGATGGACCAGGTTTACTGTAACTCGGCGTGCCATCAGTCAGAGGAAGCCAGCAGGATGTGAGCTCGAGGCTAGCTAGCCGCAAATAGAGTTCCGATTGCCAGTGAAGGAGATCCTCAATAAGCAGCTCGATGGAACGAAGCTCGGTTTTTAGCTCCATAACGTCGGCAAAAGAAGCCTTGAGACTATCCATAGTAGAAGTAAGTCTATTTTATGTTATAAAAGTCAATGTTTGGGGTGATTACATGAGAAGAGCACAGGCTGGCATGGTAGCAGACACACCTTCCTAGTAAAATTGATGATAAGATCGACAGGTAAAATCGATGATAAAATGCTGTCCAAAATACTGGAAAAATACTATTAAACTATCGGAAAACAGCAAAAAATTTCGTAAAATAGCTGGTAAAAGAGGGAAAATAGCGTAAAAATAGTCAGCGCTGCTGAGGTCCACAACACCTTGCCAACAGGAAGGATATGACCTTATAGTAGTAGAAGGAGATGACCTTATAAAAGTGCTGTTTCATATACTGGTATGGTACCGTTGTTTGGTACCGCTGCTGAAATAAATATCATGTTTACCGGTACCAGTACATGGATTATTTTCAGAAAATCACAGGGATACTATGACAATACCCAGAAAAACAGGTAATTTGCTAAACAAATAAATTGATGGAAAAACATCAGGGGGTCTGCTTATATACGAGATCTGCTTATACTTGAGAATATACAGTAGGAACTATTTTACTCATTATTATCCAGAGTAGAAACTACATGGTTCCTTCAGCAAGTTCCTTGTTTGCATCCTCAGTATGCTTCAAGTACCAATTATGGAAATTAGAGCAACGGGTGTTTTTGGACATTGATTTTTTTAAATCAGATTTTATTTTGTACATTTTTTTTTTTTCCAGTAATGCTTCACATTATGAGACACCTTTTAAAACATGTTCTCATTTTGAGCAGATGACTCAAAGTCTGTCTGGATTCTTGTCTTCATAAATACATAGAAGGGTTTTCAACTCTTCAGCAACAACTTTCTTACAAGCTCCATCTGGCCAGTCATCATGGAGTACCTTCCCTGGAGTAACAGCTAAAAAATGGTTCAGCAGCTCTAGCTCCGGGGGGGGGGGNGGGGGGGGGGTGCAATATTTGGGGTCATACTCATCAAGCCACCTTATATCCTATTGGCTTGGTGTTTGATTTTTATCTGACTCATTGTTGATTTTAGGTGGTTGAAAAGTGGTGTTCAGTATAAATTCCATAGAAAAATGGACGTTGACACCTTCTAATTAATATGATTGTTCCAGTGGATTGATGCCTCATATACATGTGTGTTCCCTACAGGACAAGAAGCTGATAAAGGCCTTGTTTGATGTGCTGGCCCACCCCCAGAACTACTTCAGGTACACAGCACAGGAGTCCAAAGAGATGTTTCCTCGCTCCTTCATCAAGCTGCTGCGGTCCAAAGTCACCAGGTTCCTACGGCCGTACAAATAGACTTTATGCTGTCCTGCTCAAGACCCCGTCATCCTGCATCATTCCAAATTCATAAAAATAATGTAAACCCCCCCTNCCCCCCCCCCCCCCACTTCTGCCCTGCCTACACATGCTATGACTAAACATAATTTCCTATATGATGCTTTCTCTTATCTTTGAACCCATAATTAATTGGCACCTTTATCTGGAGTTCGTGCTGCTTTCTGTATAGTGTTTGACTGATATGGGATTTTGGTAATGAAGCAATACCTGACATTTTGTGCATTCAAAACACTGACATTTGGCTAAAACTCCACCAAGAGACGGATGAAATTCTTCAGGGTTAGCAGGTTCACAGTCAGGAAACGACACGTCAGTGAAGGTGCAGTTTCTGAGGACACTGGTGGTTTGATTTGTGATTGTAGTTAAAAGCACTTTTCACAGAAGTGCAGCAGGCTCAGCCGAAAGCCAAACAGTGAGGGACCACCCATCATTTGTACAAGAAGGCATTCTGATTATTCCCATTATTGACTTCATTAATGGTTAATAAATGATTTGTTAATGCTTTATGCATCACTACTGTTTTTTTAATACATAAATATGAATAACATTTGAGTTGCCAGGTTGTAAGCTCACATTTAAATGGAGCATTTCTTCATTTGGTAAATATCCTCTGTATTTGTGTTATTTATGGAATACTGAACCTTCTGATCTCAGCATTCGAGCCAAAAAAAAAAATGCGTTGCTAATGCTGCAGCCTTTATAACTCAAATTATAGGTAAATGTCAAGATGTAAGGGTCATAGATTTTCCAGCTGTTGACAAATAATGTTAAAAAGACAAATGAACAAGCTTAACAGTACACACTGTTGTACGTACACCATGTGTATTGTTAAATGACAGAAGATATACAACAACCACAAGCACGGTTTACTTCAAAATGTGCTCACAACGTGGCAACAGAAGGTTATTTTTATGTATGCTCATATAATAAATGATTGGTTAAAGCTTTATAAATCACCAGTGTGCTTTTAATGCATAAATTCAAACTCTGTAGGTAAATATAATACGTTAAATCATTAATGTCACTCAATAACCATTTCTGAAGTCACTGAAATATGTGTTATTGTAAAGTTATATAAAGGGCATTAATTGGCTAATTAATATACCAGTCAAAAGGTTTACCCACATATCATAATCCCTCCTCCGTCCCACTCAGATTTCTGCACCTTCCCCAATGATTTCCTGCAACCTGCTCCTTCATCCTCCTCTTTCATGTTATTTTGCTTGATTTTCTGTGTCGTTTTATTTTTGTGATATTTATACTGAACATATTAGAACCTTCAGAAGCCCACGCGTGTTTTATTTAGATGTAAAAATGTGCATGACACCATGCACATTTGTTAGTGTTAGTGTGCGCAAATGCAAGTTTTAATGCCTGTGTGTTCTTACGTATGTATGTATGTTCATACGTATGTGCTAAGATGTGTGGTATTAGCACACACAGAGTACATGCTTGTATTTGGAGTTTGATTTCTTTATCTGCCCTCAGTGTGCACGAAGAAATACCACAGAACAAACTGGTGCACTTAAAATCCTTTGAACATGGAAATGATTTGAAAGTCGTGTGAGTGGGAAACCAGAGCATTCCATCTGAGTGGGTGCTTTCTCCAGTGGAGGACAGGGAAAGATTAAATGGGGTAAATCAGAAAGTCTATATTGTAATTTTTCAAATGAAAAATATATATGATAAGATGAGATAAACTACCTGCAAGTAACAGCTTGTTACTTTAGAGAGAAATGTATGTGATGTAACTAATATTTGGAACTTTAATTGCACTTGAATTTTATATTGTAAACTGTAGGAAAAAGATCTAAGTTCCATATGTTTTCCTTTGTTGTGTTGTTTTGAAATGTGTCACATTCAGCAAAGCGGAGTGAACCTCTCAGCTTCACAGTCTGCAGACATTTTGGGCGAAGCTTCAGCATCTCAAAAGCTGAGAGCTCATATTCCCGTTAAACATAATGCGCACAGAGCAGAGGCGATGTTTGCATTCATATTCATCATCAGAAACATTTCCTATAGCTGCCAGAGAGAAGAAGCAGAAAGGCTTTTTGTATGATGGCACTACACACATCTATATACACCAAAACATATCGTTCTTTTCACTTCCTGTTCCATTATCATGCTTTCCTGTTATAACGTGGCTAAATGTTTCGGTGTCGTTCTTCTTGGTACTAATATGACGATATATCTGCAAAAAGCAAAAGTTGAGAAATGTAAATGTTGTAACTGGGGTGCTGGTGCGGAGGTGAAGGCAGTGGCAGCGACACAGGATGAGGAAGGTCACTTCCTGTTTGTGTGTCCAGAACACTTACAGCTTCAACTGTAAGCCAGTAACTTTATTTGTGTTGTTAAAAACAGCAGGTTTCCCTGACAGATGATTTTAAAAAGCATACCAGTCATTTACATCTCTGGAAATCCCAGCATTTAAAAACCAAACCCAATTAAAGGACCATACCATCCATTTTGCATGTTTGAGCCTAATATATTCAGTTTTCATACATGTAACATTACTGACAATCATTTCCCAAAGCATACTACTGGAACGGTGAATTAAAAATGTTTTTCCTACCTTCCAGACCTCCATTGGTTTCAGTTCATTCTGCTATTAAAATCAACTTGTTGATACTGTAAACGTTCTTGGGATAGGTAATCCATCATCACCAACAAGACGTGTATTCAGGTTTTTTTAGAAGTTATGTAATTTTAGTGTTTAAGCTCAATAAAAAGCGTGGAGTGAATGTATGCCTCCACCGGGGAATATAGTCCCAAAAGAAGACCTGCGTTTATGGAAAAATTTAAAGGACCGTGACTTCATAAGGCTGTGTCACTATTAGCAGGAGAAACATGGCTTTTTAAGGTGGGTGTATCACTTGAATATTTGATTTTCAAAGATGAAGAGATTTTGTAAAATATCAGGAAAGCTGAAATATGCTTTTATCCTTTGGGAAATGAATGTCAGTAATATAACGTATGAAAACTGAATATATTAGGATCAAACATGAAAATGGGTGGTATGGTCCTTTAAGAGCATCTTTCATGAAAACGGAAAGAGACTTTGTCCTGGGCACAAGAAACATGAGGAAGTGTTGAAGTTCTCAAAGCCCATCAATTAAAGGAGCATACCAGTATTTTCTCATGTTTGGACTTATTAACCTTCTAGAGTCTGAAGTCATTTTTACATGTTTGCTTTCCATTGACTTTGTCTTTAAATTGCTACCTAAAAAGCTGCACTGTAAAAACAAATCCTTTATATGATAAAATAAGTCTTGTGAAAATCTGGACCTTTCTGCCTATGAACAACAAATGAGTGTGAATTAATTAAAAGTGGATCACATGAAAAACAACTGGGAAAGAACACTCCAACAGTGTAGAAACTGTTTTCATTCAAATTCACGTTTTCCACAATCAGGTTTTTTTTTTTTTTTTTTTTTTTTTTTTTTTTTTTTTTTTTTTNTTTTTTTTTTTTTTTTTTTTGGAAAGTTTTAAGGATGCGTTTCTTATTTATTTTTTTCTCCCAGATTCATTTGAGAATGAAAAGTTTTTCCATGAAAATTTACATGTTTTTTTGGTTTTTTTTAACAGGTGACAATTTGCCCTCCTGTCACTGCATGGTCACAAATTCAATGAAAAGTAAAATTACAAAAGCAACTTTAGACCACTAGCTGAATTCAAACTGTTACAGTTTTGCTGACACTTTCTAAAGCGTAACAGACTTTTTAAATAATTTACTGCCTTCCAAGCAGCCTCAGTATGAAAATCATGTCCAGAAATTCCAGTGAAGAACAGCAAAGAACAAAATTATCGACAAATTACACCAATACACCTGCAGTTATGGACTATTGATATCAGTAATAACTTGATATATTTCACTGAAATGAAGTGAAACCAATGGGAAAGAACACCTGGAAGGTTGAAAATCTACCTAAAAATGCACATATGCTTATGATCAAAGATAATGCAAAGTTTGTAATTTATAAGCTAATCAAGTTCTCCGACTTTTTGAACCAAATACCATCCAAGTACCAACTCAGCAACAAAGCAGCTGCTCTGAGAAAAAGCTCCTCTCTTGCAACAAAACACAGCTAGAAAACTTACTGACATATGGGAGGATATATAGTGTGTGTGTGTGTGTGTGTGTGTGTGTGTGTGTGTGTGTGTATGTATATATATATATATATACTGTATATATACAGTATACATATACACACACACACACACACACACACATACATACACACACAGTGGGGTCCAAAAGTCTGAGACACTGTGAAAATGCTTCTATTTTATAATTTAATACCAAATTTTTCATTCCAAATGATAATTTCATTTTAACAATTAGAGTGAAAAGTTGAATTTTTGAAAAATGTCCATAAATGTCAGAATATCTTAGTATTTGGTATGAATATCAGAATATCTTAGTATTTGGTACGAATATCAGAATATCTTAGTATTTGGTACCTTTAGCTTTAATGACAGCATCATGGACTCCACACGTCTGTAAAAACCTGATAAGTCAAGCAAGTTATCAGCATGATGTGACGATGTTCCAAAGAGCTTCTGGTGACGTCAGACTTTCTAATTATTTCCACATTTACGTGGAAAACATCACAGATTTTACATGGTCTCAGACTTTTGGACCCCACTGTACACAGCGCTGGCCAAAAGTACATCACCCCCCTGTATTTGTGTGTAAACTTTACCAAAGTACCACTCTTCAAACACAACAAAATTCATTTATTGGTGTTTCACAAGTATTTGAGTATTCGCTCAGAATATTCAACTATTCTTTAGACTTAAATGTGGATTTCATTGTAGGTAATATGATTACAATATTTCTACAAGTCAGTGAAAACATGTAAAAACCATTTGACCTCTGACCCTACCTCAAAGAAGATGTTTTAACTTCCTGTTTGATCTCTACTAATATTGGTATTCTTCTTCAAATCTTAACAACATGTCTAAAGTGTCTTTCTACTTAACACTATTAACAACTATTGGCTTTTTTTTCAGTTGTACTTTAGCACACTAAATAATACATGTTGCTGTGTTTGGAGTGGTGTTTTAACTCAGAAAGAAAAGTTTACACAATATTTTTGGCCAGCACTGTACACACACACACAGACACACGCACACACACACACATATAACAGGTTCTTAATTATTTAATTAAATACTTAAAAATCTGTTTCTTAAAGAAATTCCATTTTATTTGTTAATAATTTGCAGCATTAACAGAATTTCCATATGTCTAAATGATTTTAATTTCTCTGCAAAACTTTCTACAGTCATTTGGCGGATCACCAGGGAGTGCTTCTAGTACCACTGGTGGTACACCTTCCACAGTTTGAGAACCATTGGGCTGAGGCATGCAAAACTACAACTAAGGTCCTGCATAGCATTGAGTTTTGACTTAATGAATTGAAATTAAGGTTTTTATTCCAAACTTAGATATTAAGTATTTTTGGAAAAGCGATTTCTAAATAAACTATCACTGAAAGGTTAGTGGTCTTTCTTACAGAATTATCATAGAATTTACCAAAATCAAAGCGTGGTGTCATGGTTATTGCTCCAGGCCACATGGCTGCCACACAGACAGACATGTTGTCATGGTATGGCCTGCTTCCTGTTTGATATGAGTGTTATAAAAATTGATATGGAATGCTCTAAAGTTTATAATTGCCTGTTTTGTTTTTTTCCTGAGAATGTATTCTTTTGTGATTGGGTGGATGCATATTGTGTGTGTGTGAGACGAATATGTGGGCAGAATTTGCGCGTGTTTCAGAATGCACGTGTTTGTGCAGAGGAGTTTCCTGTGATAGAGAATGAGACTTTGTATGTACTGTAGTCCATTTTATAGAGAAATAATTTTAATGTTTGTGTTAGTCGTACCCAAAGAAAGAAACTGTAAAGCCGTGTTGTGCCATGAAACTCCAGTACTGAACAAAATAATAATAATAAAAAAAAATAGTAGCAGAAGACTGCAGACTGCAGTCGTCTTTGTGTGTATGTATGTGTGTGTGTGTGTGTGTGTGTGTGTGTGTGTTTTATCTTTTATCTTTCCTGATGTGCTGTTACACATAACAGGGCTAAAACATGCTTCTAAGAAAGTTTAGCTGACACTGTAAATATGGCTGTTATCTTCCAGCACACGGTCGCACAGATCTGGATGCTACATCAGAAACTCATCATCGCCGGGAGGATTTTTTTCCTTTCAAACTCCTTTGCTTTATTGTAGGGTTTTTAATTAGAGAGGGAGGGGAAATGGATTCTCTTCCAAGCTCTTCCAACCCCCAAACCTGTGTAATGCCCAAAAACAAGGGAGAAAGATGATAATGCAGAAGGAAACCAACAAAAGATTAAAAATTGTAGTTATTCAATGCATGGCTTCTGTATGTATTGGCCTTTAACTCAGACTGAGGTCGTCTCCTGTCCTGTAGGAGTTGACAGTCTGTTTAGCATTTTACTGTAACTCCTCAGCTGATTTGTTGTTGGTCATTAATCATATTTGACAGGTGGATCTGATATTTCCTCCATGATCTTTCCAGGACAGCCAATCAGCAGCCAGCATCTGCAGGCAAATGTGACTGTGCCAGATGCTGAGATTTCTCTCCTTATCTTGTTGCCTTTCCTCCGTTCCTGTGTGTCTGCTGAAAGTTCACAACATATGAAGTGATAAGAACAGGCAATCCGGCTTACAGCACAAGTCTCATGTCTTAAATCTTAGATCAGATGCTAAACTCTCCCCCTCTTTCTCACCCCTCCCATGAGGTGGGTNCTTAAATCTTAGATCAGATGCTAAACTCTCCCCCTCTTTCTCACCCCTCCCATGAGGTGGGTGCGAGACAGTAGAAATAGATCTTATTCCTACCGTTGAGCTGGCTTCTTAGGACCTGTCTCAGTCTCTGGAGGTATTTGGCTGTGGCTGACCTCCTTGCCTCCTCATCATGGCTGATGACTCCCCATTGGTCTGTGGGATACCTAGGTACTTGTAACTGTCTTGTATGTCTGCAATCCTGCCTTCTGGTAGCTCCACCCCTTCAGTCCTGACCACCTTCTTTCTTTTTGCCACCATTGGCGTATATATATATATGTCAGTGGTGGGCTAGCAAGGCCTTCTCTACTGACCTAGGGATTGTCAAAATCAGAAAATTATATTTTCATGATTTAATATGTATGTATTTTTTTATAAAGTTCGTTCCCATCAGTCTATTATTGTTATTTCACTGCAACTCTCTCCCTCTGTTGTGCTGCTTCCAGCGCAGCTCATATAAATTAGAGATTTTATCCAATCACATTTTCCACCTGTGCTGTCTCCAGGTAAAAAAATCTAGCCTGAGGCCTTCAGAATCTCCAGTGAATCCTCTCTGCTGTTGAAGCAAATGGGACAAGATTGTTGATTGTCATATTCTTTAACCAATCAGATTTCGAGTTTGCCATGTTGGGCGTGTTCTTTGACANTGTTGATTGTCATATTCTTTAACCAATCAGATTTCGAGTTTGCCATGTTGGGCGTGTTCTTTGACATGCTAAGGCCTTTTAGGTAGCCTAGGCCTACGTCATTGGAGGGCAGCAATATTCTACACAGTGTACAGCCTGCTGGAAATTCATCAGAAGAAGAAGCAGAAGAGGGTCAGTTAGCTAACTGGAGTAAACCTAGCTAGCAAACCTAGTAAACCTAGCTAGCATGTAATGTAGCATTATCTAATGTTTATGTAAACTTTCTTTCGTGACGTTTAGATTTTTAGATGTAGTACTTTAGATTTTTTGTTTAGATTTTTATTTATTTATTTATTTATTTTTGTTTAGATTTTTACTTAGTCCTGTTGTTTTTTAACCGTTTTTTTGTTTTTTAGCACAATGGCTGAAGGAGGAGAAGAAATGGATTTAAAGCCTTTTTCCAGAAGGACCTTTCAAGAAAAGCTGGAAATATTGTTGTTAAACTCTTTATAAAGAAAGAAAGGACTATGGACTTTGTATGGTGGCCCTGAAGTGCCAGACATTAAGAAAACACAACATTAACAAAACACATCAACATTAACAAAACGCAAACACAATATTAAGAAAACACATTAAGAAAACACAACATTAACAAAATACATCAACATTACAAAAACACAGCATTAGCAAAATGCAACATTAAGAAAACACAAAAACATTACGAAAATGAAACAACGTTAAGAAAGCAGTGTTTTCCTAATGTTTTTGTGTTTTGTTAATGTCATTGCATTTTTGTAATGTTTTAACATGTTTTTGTAATGTCTCCGGTGTTCACGGACATCTTCAGCACCTCACAGGAGACATGCCACGTACCAGCCTGCTTCAAATCCTCCACCATCATCCCCGTCCCCAAAAAACCAAGGAACACAGGACTTAATGGCTACAGACCCATTGCCCTGACCTCAGTGGTAACGAAGGCATTTGAGTGCCTTGTGCTGTCCACCTCAAGGCCATCACTGACCCACTCCTGGACCCCCTGCAGGTCTGTAGATGATGCTGTCAACATGGCTCTCCACTTCATTCTTCAGCACCTGGACTCCCCAGGAACCTATGCCAGGATCCTGTTTGTGGACTGCAGCTCTGCATTCAATACAGTCATCCCTGCTCTGCTGCAGGACAAGCTCTCCCAACTAAACGTGTCTGACTCCACCCGTAGGTGGATCACTGACTTCCTGTCTGACAGGAGGAAGCATAAACATGTCTCTGACTCCCGGACCATCAGCACTGGATCCCCTCAAGGTTGTGTCCTTTGTCCTCTGCTCTTCTCCCTGTACACCAACAGCTGCACCTCCAGTCATCAGTCCATCAAGCTCCTGAAGTTCGTGGATGACACCACCCTCATCGGACTCATCTCTGGTGAGGATGAGTCCACCTACAGGTGGGAGATTGACCATCTGGTGACCTGGTGCAGACAGAACAACTTGGAGCTCAACGCTCTAGAGACAGTGGAGATGATAGTGGACTTCAGAAAGAACCCAGCCCCACCCACCTCCATCATCCTGTGTGACACCCCAGTCGACATAGTGGAGCACTTTCTCTTCCTGGGCACCATAATCACTCAGGACCTCAAGTGGGAGCTCACCAAGAAAGCCCAGCAGAGGATGTACTTCCTGTGGCAGTTGAAGAAATTCAACATCTTACAACATCTTCTACACCGCCATCATGAGTCCATCCTCACCTCTTCCATCACCGTCTGGTACGCTGCTGCCACCGCCAAGGACAAGGGCAGACTGCAGTCTATCATTTGCTCTGCTGATAGAGTGATNCGCTGCTGCCACCGCCAAGGACAAGGGCAGACTGCAGTCTATCATTTGCTCTGCTGATAGAGTGATTGGCTGCAATCTACCATCCCTCCATGACCTGTACACCTCCAGGACTCAGAGACGAGCAAATAAGATTGTGGCCGATCCCTCCCACCCTGGACACAAACCTTTTGAGCCACTCCCCTCTGTGGTCCATCAAGACCAAAACTCCTCACCACAAAAACTGTTACTTCCCAACTGCAGTAAGACTCATTAGTTAGACCAGAGACTGGCACTGACCACCCCCTNCCCCCAGTCATCACACATTGCACTACATCCATTCACTTACAACGTAAGCTCTATATTACCACTGGACTCTATGCGCTATATTAACGCACATCCCCTGTATATTATTTTGTACATTTTGTACATCCTTTGTATATTGTACATTGTATACATTCTGTGTATATTGTACATTTTATACATTCTGTGTATATTGTACTTTTTTTGTGATCGTATATTTGTATTTACCTTGTATATTTTTCCTTTCCTTCCTGAGCACCAAGCACCAGAGCAAATTCCTTGTATGTGAAAACATACTTGGCAATAAATCTGATTCTGATTGTCGTAATGTTTTTGTGTTTTCTTAGTGTTGTTGCATTCTTGTAATGTTTTTGTGTTTTCTTAATGTTGTTGCGTTTCCGTAATGTTTTTGTGTTGTCTTAATGTTGTTGTGTCTTGCACTTCAAAATGGAAGTGAATTTTGAAAACAGAAGTGCTCCAGTCCACAGGGGGCAGTATTAGACTGACTTATGCTGCCAGACTGTTCACTGATGTCCTAACTTCTTACAAGCGCTTATTTAAAGTGTATATTTAATGGATTTTAGAATTAAGATAGTGAAAGAAGTGTTATTCAGTGGTTAATATGCTGAAAACCCCCATCAAATTATGTTCAGTCATTCCGGAGATACTGTAATGGTTCTCTCACGAGGCGGAGACAAGAGCACAGTTTTCACAAGAAGCTGGTTTATTGGTCCTCTCCAATGCCAGGAAACCTCGCCGAAACATGGATTGATCACACAGATAAGCGGTAACTCACCCTATTCCAGGACTCTCACACAACTAAAGCAGCACACATCACGCCTGCGGTACAGCCCTCCCTCCCTTCTACTCCACCATTCACCGGCATGCACACTGACATGCGTGGACCATGCAATGCCATGATTGGTAGAGAGATGAGAGCTGACAGACTGGTCAACTACTCCAGAACTCACATCTGCACAGGGTCGCTACACTACCCCTCCACCACAAAGTTCCTTGCCCTCAAGGGACCACCAAGGACTGAAAACACTGGAATAACAACACAAAGTAGGGAGAAAACACCTCCCACCATTACCATATAACCATTACACATATACAACAGGAAGACAGTGCATTAAACTATTTTTCTGTAACCAACACATAACTCAAATTTTTTTTTTTTTTTTTTTTTTTTTTTTTTTTNTCACTTCCAGTGAGACCAGGGCTCATTCTTGCCCTTTCCTGGAGCATAGGGTCTCACTACTAATTACTTCTCAGTCCAGAGCAAACAACAGTCTCTGAAGCGACTCGGAGGCCTCCTCTGTCTCCGCGGCCGAGTCAATTGGGGAGTTGTTGTCAAGGGANCTGAAGCGACTCGGAGGCCTCCTCTGTCTCCGCGGCCGAGTCAATTGGGGAGTTGTTGTCAAGGGAGCAGGGGCAGGGAAAAAATTGGAGGGTAACTTAGTCATTGACAGGCAGCTGCCACTTGAGTGTCTGGGGACCAGGACCTGGGTGCTGGGGGGGATGTGAGGGCTGGGGACACAAACTCTGGAGACCCCTACACTATCCCAGGAGAGATGTCAGGGGAGCAAGCAGGATGTGAAAGGCAAGGCTGGGGAGGGAATACTGGCATCCCCTCTGCCTGTGAGGAAGAACCTCCTCTGTATGGGGCCAAACGGTCTCTATGGAGCACCACCTTTCTCCCTTTGGACGGCAGCTGCACCTGGTAGACGACCTCTCCCAACCTCTCCAGAACTCTGCAGGGGCCTGCCCATTGGCTGTCGAGCTTCAGGCACCGGCCCTTTTTCCTCTGTGGGCTGAAGACCCAGACCAGTTCTCCAACCCGAAAGTGCCTGCCTTGCGCCTTCACATCATAGTTCCGTTTTTGTCTCACGCCAGCATTCTGCTGCTGCTCCCAAGCAAAAGTGTGGGCCAACTCTAGGCAGTCCTGCAATCTCCTGGTGTACTCAGGACCTGGGGGTGTGACTGGGGAATCGGGCAGCCAACCAAACGTCAACTCTTCTGGGGTGTGGAGCTCTCTTCCCAGCATGAGGAGTGCTGGTGTACAGGATGAGATCTCCTGCACTGCAGAGCAACATGCCATGAGCACCAGGGGCAGATGTTTGTCCCAGTCCCACTAGTGCTGAGACGTGGGGATGGCCAGCTGCTGGGCCCAAAATGCGATGGAATCGTTCTACCAAGCCATCACTCTGAGGATGCAAGGGCGTGGTGCGGGTCTTATGTATGCCCAGATGCTCGCACATAGAGGCAAACACCCGGGACTCAAAATTTATACTTGGTTTTAAATTTTGGCAGAAACAATGGATATTGTAATTTTTATTTATCTTTTGTATCAATTTCAGCAGTGATCACAGATCTGATAAATGGTGGATGTTACAGTTAAATGCTACGGAATATGACAGGACTGAATTCAGTGGAACATTCTGTTGTATCAGCAGGAAAGTTCATTAAGATGCATTTTTGAATGAAGTATTCATCTTTGTCTTTATAGTAACTTAGCACATGCCTAAAACAACCTTAAGCTACATTTAAAAACTGATAGCTAAATAAAAGCCATTGAGTAATTGTTCATCCATCCATTTTCTAAACCCATTTGTCCTGTTGAGGGTCACGGGGGAGCTGGAGCCTATCCCAGCNTACATTTAAAAACTGATAGCTAAATAAAAGCCATTGAGTAATTGTTCATCCATCCATTTTCTAAACACATTTGTCCTGTTGAGGGTCACGGGGGAGCTGGAGCCTATCCCAGCGGTCAAAGGGTGAGAGGCGGGGTACACCCTGGACAGATTGCCAGTCTATCAAGGAGACAAAAACATTCACGCTCTCATTCACACCTATGGGCAATTTAGAGTTCCCAATTCACCTGACATGCATGTCTTTGGAGGAAGCCGGATCACCTGGAGGGAACCCACGCGGACACAGAGTGAACATGCAAACTCCACACAGAAAGGCCCTGCCCCGGCCGGGAATCGAACCCAGGACCTTCTAGCTGTGAGGTAACAGCGCTAACCACTGCACCACCGTGCCACCCGCTGAGTAATTGTGCACTTGATAATCCGATTAATCGTTTCAATAATTGATTGACAATCAAAATAATCGTTAGTTGCAACCCTACATGGAGCGCAGATTGTTGCTGTGAGTGTGATGAGAGCAGATACAGTCCATGTTAAAATGTTGGTTACAGTATGTTATATGAAGCACGGAGCTCAGATTGTTGCTGTGAGCGTGATGAGAGCAGATATAGTCCATGTTCAGGTCACAGGAGGTGTTTTTACTTTGTAAAGTTTGAGTCAAACTTTACATGAATCTTTGTGTGAAATGTCTGCAGGCTGTCTGTGTTCTGACTACACTCACACAGCCACTGGATTTTAATATTCTTTGTTTTCAGTTTATTTTTTAGTTGCTTGTTTTAATCCCCAGTGGGGAAATTGGTTTGTCCCCTGTACATAAAAGGACTTTACATAAAAGACAACACACATATCAAAACACATTCAGTTGCACACTTCAAGAAGGACCAAAAACATGACAAGCAGGAGAAAAGGTACAGATACAAATACTACTATATATTCTATTAAAAATACCAATATAAAAAAAAATTGATACAAGCAAAAAAATCATCCAATAATTGAAAAAGCACCAATTAAAAAAAAAAAAAAAAAAAAAAAAAANAAAAAAAAAAGATTTTGATAGAAATTTTTTTTTTTGATAGTATCTTGTGCTCACGAGATAGTATCTCGTGAGCGCGAGATACCATTTCCTGTAGTATGTCATACTCATGAGATAGTAGCTCGTGAGCACGAGAAACCATTTCTGGTTTACTACTGACCTGAAAAAAACAGAGATGATGTTACATGAATGGATTAAGTTATATTTTCACCTGGGACTTCCATATAAAGACAGAAATGCTTTGCTTGCATTTCGCCATTGTTGTATTGTATCTGAACGGCATTTGAAGTGGATTCTGAAGTCCTACAGACTGTTTGGCTGCAAGGAATATGCCAGCATTGATACAGTAATAACTTTCATTGAGGAACAACTGCTAACATCTGGACAGCTGCACAGTTACCGGTGGATGCACTACAAATGTGTGGAGAATGGGATACTTGTCAGGAAAGATGTTTATTTTTTGTTAAAAGAGCTTGACCCAAGGGGTGCTGAACTCAGAAGAACCAGACGTCTCAATCGGCCGCAGTATTTCGCAAAGGGACCCAACTATATTTGGCACTTGGACTCATGATAAGTTGAAGCCGTTTGGTATTTGTATCAGTGGCTACATCGATGGCTTTTCGAGAAAAATAATATGGCTGAATGCTTTCACTACCAGCAGTGATCCCAAGATCGTTGGTGGGTATTACAGAGAAGTGGTCAACAGATTGGGTGGTTGTCCAAGGACTGTCAGAGGGGATCGTAGAACAGAAAATGGAAAAGTCAGAGACTTCCAACGTTTTCTCCTTTGTAATATACATGACGGCTATGGAGTTGAAAGCTACCTGGAAGGGGCAAGCACAGCAAATCAGTGCATAGAGAGCTGGTGGGGCTTTCTCAGGAAAGAATCAGTGGAATTCTACATCTCTCTGTTTGCTGATCTGAAGGATCGTGGTTTCTTTGACGGTGGTTTAAAGTATTTTTCCGTCAACAAACAAGGTGGAAACATCATGACAGTTCTTCTAAACAGCCTGTAAGATGACCACAAGTATATAAACCTGCATTTTAGTAGATAACTTTTGTGTTAGTTGATCACCATGACAACATATCAACTCCTGTTAGCCATTCTTTCAAAATAAAAGCATCTGATAATCATTCCAGTACACAACACTTATGTAGACAATTTTAACCTTTATTCTAACTACATTTTGTTTTAAAATTTTGAATACATATTTTCTTCTTTGTAAAATCGTTAGTAAATCATAGCTGAAGCAGATCTCCCGCACATCCCATATTGTGACCACAACAGCCCTTTCGATTTTATTCTGTAATTCTGTGACCACTTCAACTATAATCTCGTAATTCCACTTGTTTATTCTGACAAATGTAGGCTTTAATTATATTTATCAGTGACCCTATCTGTTCGACTTTCTGTAGGTTTTAATAAACTGAATGCAGGGTTTAATGCTCTACTAGCCTGTAATGATCTGTTCAGTCAAATTCAAAAAAGGAATTGGATTCTGCGATTGCTATGTCTTTTAACATTAACTGGCCAGTAAATGTAAGTTGTTGTTATTTGATTATATCCTTAAAGTGTTTAAATCTGTGATTTTAGAATTTTTTTTAGCCTATAATTTAAATCTTCTCCATTGTGAATATATCACAAATTCAAGTGAAAAAAAGAAATCACCAATTGGGCTTTATAATTATGGACTTTGTTACTGCCATTAGAAGATTTGCTGATGTCACACTAAAAGTTATAACCATACTAAATTATGTCTGAGGGGAATTAGTGACACATAGACTATCGTCTCTATCCCTAATTCTGTGGACATGGTGTCCAGGTCACCCTAAAGACACCTTAACTGGTCAGGAAAAATTGAAACCTAGACTAAACTGAATGTGTACGGTTAAGTGATCACCTAGGTTACCTTATAATCTTTAGAAAGTGCAAGATCCCCGTTGGACTAGGTGGCTTAACGATGGAAATGATGGTTGTGATATTTACCAAATGAGTCTTACCCTTTCAAGACTGGTCAGCCCCCACCCATGCAGAGCATTATATACTTACCAGGCGTTGCGATGAAAAAGCCAGAAACAGAGAATTTTAATCAAAAATGTACAAATTTATTTAAACAATAATAAAAGAAGTCCTATACAGGATATTATACTAATCAAAGTAAATTTTAAATAAGTTTGCTTAAGTGCAAAATTCATCGTCTTCAGGATTTTAATCAAAAGGTCAAAAAGTCAAAAAATTGAACAAAGTCAAAAAGCAAAGAGCTTCGTTCAATAGGTGTGAAACCAACGAAGTGCGTATCGGTGCCAGATCAGAGACAAAGCTCTCTCGATTGCCAAAATCTTGCCCTTTTTATTCACAAATTGTGGTTTCCTTCTAGCCATATTTGGTCTTATCTCTGGCTATTTTACCACATAAACCGGGTTTCGGCCATATTTGGGCTGCACTAGGTGCGCTTTTTCACACCTCCATCCCTAATTAGCATAAGACCACATCAAACAGTTTTAACCACTTAGGGACTTTCTAGACCTCCAAGTCTCGACCTTAAGTTAACCCCAGTACCTGTCACTGTGTGTCAATGTCCTCAATTCAACTCAATGACACGTGACTAAAGTCATGTGACCATCCTGATATGACTGATGACACACTTCCTTTTACAACACCAGCATACCAATACAAACAATAAGAATATATATGAGTATATATAGCACATAAAACCAAAATATACGGTATACTAAACTACAATATGAAGTATTAAATGATAATAACTATAAAATATAATGATATGAAGAGTGATGTGAATGATGTGAGTGGTATGATGTGTGACAGTGTATGTGTGTGTGAGTAAATATGACAGTGTAGTAATACATAATACATAATAGCTGAAGCTGTGAGGATTAACATATTGGTATAATCCCTATACCCTGGGCCTTATGCCTTCTACCTGTTTCTGCTGTTACATAAAAATATATATGAAAATGATCAGACAATTATACTTTGATTAGGATTCTCACTTTCCACATAAATCTCACTTTCACAACACATACTGCTGCATCATATACTGAAAGTGTGAGTTTCTCTTGCTTTAATCACTCTTGATTTTGTTGCTCTTACTAATGAATGTGTATACACTTGATTAAAACCCTGTTATCTTAATCTATTCAGGGTCTACACATAAACTTGTGTCATTGGTGTCACTTCATCTGTTTTCTTATGCTTCCAGGATGAATTAGACGAGACTGCCTCTGTGTGGGACGCACGTCTAATTAGACCACTGGGTACTTGGTCGTCAAAGAATGACCAAGTACCCAGTGGTGGACCCAGAGTCATGTACATGTTCCCAGAACTCTACAGAACAGATGACTTCTTGTCCCCTGTGGATGGAGTGGACCTGAGTGACTGTACGTTTCGGTCATCGGTGCCATGTGACACACTTATCCATGACACTTGCAACCTTATGATGGCAGAGTCACAGTTGCATCTCCCAGCTGACGCTTATCAAGCTCTGGATTTGCACCTGTATTTGAGGAATGAGATCAAATCTGCTCTTTAACTTGTAGAGGAAATATATTTCAACCAGAGGTGTATTTCTCTGCAGTTCTAGAATTCTTTACAGTGATGAAGCGATGGGCTGTGATGGAAAAATCTGATTGCTGTAAATAATGAATTTAATATGCATGAAATCTGCAACATTGTAAAGAAAAGATCAATAAGGAAAAACTAAAGTAAAACATACCTGACATGAAGTATAAATTCAAACAAAAAGGCTCCACATTAATTGCCAGCTCCTGCAGAAAAGAAATTTAAAAAACCAGAAGCGTCAGCATGGCCTGCCACGATATCAGGCCGCTAACTTAATCCATGTAAATCTAACTAAATTTAAGGGCCAATCCGTATAAATGTTAACACTAATAGATTTCTCAACATAATATTATGCCAAATTTGATCAAATTAAACACTTTGATGGTTCTATAACAATGATTATCGTGGATGAATATTTGAGGATAATCAGAGAAATTTTGCACCCACCTCTCCCATAGACAGACCATGGCGAAAAGCAGAGGGGGAGGGCGGAACTGGAACCTAATAGCCGCAAAGAATGGGGGGTGCAGGAGGAGACATGACGCACAATGTAAACCAGAAAACAGTGGAGAGTCAAATTATTCAGGTAACATTCAGAAAAGAAAGGAAAAAGAAAAGAAAACAAAACAAAAGAAAGACAGATTTTGTGATTTTGTGTAATTATATGAAGTGTATAAATGACCCGGTTACATAGATAGATAGATAGATAGATAGATAGATAGATAGATAGATAGATAGATAGATAGATAGATAAATAGATATGACACTAAAATTTAAAAAAAAAATCATTCATTCATATCTACTGCTGTAAGGAGGGTTAGCCGGATGGGAGGATCTCACTGCAGTCTGACAGCAGAGGGATGCCCAGGATGAGGAAGATGAGGAGGAGCTATTCAAAAACAGACTGGTTATGATGATGATGAGGATGATACCGGGGACCATAATGTAGAGAATGATAGTTTCAGTGTTCACATGTACCAGTGTAAGCTGTTTGTTTCATTCTTTAGGTGATATGGTCTGTTTTTGGAGTTTGGTTTTCTTGTTTCTTTCAGACCAGCTTATATTCTTCATTCTTCATTCCACACAGTAATTTAAATATTTAAACATCTGCAAAGAATTTTGCTTGAACAGTACTGTGGTGTACCCCTTTGCCTCTGGTTTATGACTGTTGTATGCCATACACAAATGGATGATATAGATTTACATGACAATGATAAGGTTACCTTTAAGAATCCACTTCCAGAATAAAATTAGGCTAAATGCCGTTTGTTCCATCATATCTAATCTTGTTAGATGTTACCATAATACGGTATGTTTTATGACAGTAATTTCCATACAATAAATTTCTTTGATGGCTTGACTTAATTTGTTGTGACTGTTCATTTGTGTTTTGTAGATATTACTCTATGTTTTCCACATATTAAAGTGAGGCTAAAATGGTGTTTGAACCCTGAGCACAGATTAGAAAATGAGGGCTTCCTGCTGGTTCTCTCTGCAGTTGAGGCACATAGTTGCAGTTGAGGTCCTGCTCTCTGCTGCCCCCTACTGGAAACCACGACAAACCCTTGATCTTTTTTTTCCCCACCAGTGCTGACGTTTGATTTTGATGTTGCATGAATAAATCATTTCACAATGTAAAACAATTCAATCATATAAACCACAAAAATAAATGTTTCTCATTTTTCAGTGTTTTTCATTGAATTACAACACAGGAAATTAATGTATTGAAATACATAGGAGAACGTATTGTATGCCTTTGAATTTTTTTTTTTTTTCCTAAATAGGCCTGAATGAGCTGTCATAAGAAAGAATCCCTGCAGAGCTCAGAGTGATAAACCCTGTGAATTACACTGGCACAAAGAGATCATATTTGGTCAGCAGGTGGCGCACTCACCTCAAATTATGAGTGGAAGGCTGCAGGAAGTTTGAGCGTCGAGTGTCTTTGTTCAGCTTGTTACCGGAGGAAAGCAGCTGCCTGCAGACAGAAAATGCTGCGATGTGATTTTTCTCTTTAAGCTTTATAATCTATAAATGATGCTCAGCAGATTCTTTATCATTTCCACAGAAACCTGCAGCTTCAGCACACAGGCTGCCTCCTTATCACTTTTGATATCTTCCAATAAACATCTGCCAATTCCTGCGCAGCAACAGACTATATGTTCAGCACTGAATATACACACGACACAATACATTTAAAAAGTATTCCGCTGATTTACGCAAAATAAAACATAAAACATTCATCCTTCCTGCTTCAGGCTTGAAGCTTTCAAGCCTGATTTTTTTTTTTTTTTTTTANTTTTTTTTTTTTTTTTTTAAATCACCAAAATAACTGAAAGCAGGACAAATGTTCATATATCTCAAGATGGAACGAACTTCAATTTTAAAGGACCATACCAGTGATTTTGCATGTTTAAGCTCAATAAATACCCGCATACATACACATTACATTACGGACAACTGTCATTACATTATGCGCAATTTTCCAAAACAAAGAAATGTATTTTCAGTTTCCTGTTACTTTGCCAAATCTCTGAGTCAAATGATCAGGTAATAATACACCCACCTTTAAATTCAATGTGCTGCTAACACTTATGGATGATTTCTTGGTAAAGCTGTCTTCTCCTGGCAGATAAATAATTTTCTTCCATGCAATCATGCAGGTTATATATAATGGGCTCAAACATGAAAAACCACCAGTATGGTTCTTTAATGCCAAACTCAAACACTGCTGGTGTTGTTAATAAAATCGTGGATAGGAATACGACTGATACTGAATTAATTCTTTCATTTTTTTAATGATTTTTCCATCTCTTATACACAT
>VXCM01006928.1:24942-39791 GCA_014773175.1 Lucifuga dentata
AAAACCCTGAATACACGTCTTGTTGGTGATGATGGATTACCTATCCCAAGAACGTTTAAAGTATCAACAAGTTGATTTTAATAGCAGAATGAACTGAAACAATGGAGGTCTGGAAGGTAGGAAAAACATTTTTAATTCACTGTTTCCAGTAGTATGAGAAATGACTGTCAGTAACATTACATGTATGAAAATTGAATATTTTAGGCTCAAACAAGCAAAATAGTGGTATGATCCTTTAAGTTTATTCAATTGTGTCTGACTTATTTAAATAAAACAAATAAACTGAACTTTCCTTCATTTAAGTTTTTTAACTGAGCGTCATTAATATCTGGAAACAGAAAAACAGAAATAACTGGTGGCATGAATAAAATGACATTCAGCTTTTTATTGTCACATATTATTTCATATTTCTGCTCGTTTTAAGGAAATGACGGTTTTTCGAACAATAAAGTAAACCATTTGTTTACTCATAATAAAAATAAATACCCACAGCAGATCACGTATTCAGAATGGAGAGGAGTGTGAGCCTCAGCGTGCACATCAGCTTTTGATCACACGCACTCCCGCAGCGGCGCGACGAAATCCACGGCGATGTTTGAGCAAGAATGCGCTCCTCCTCCTCCTCCTCCTCCTCCTCATTCTCCTCTTCCTCATTGTGCTGTTCAGAGAGAGAGAGAGAGAGANAGAGAGAGAGAGAGAGAGAGAGAGAGAGAGAGAGAGAGAGAGAGGGAGCTTGGATATTTCCACGGAGCGTCACGGTGCACCACGGGGTGCGCATTCAAACTGACCAGCGCGTCTTTTTCACAGCGACACTTGAACGTCTCCATCACCGAGCAGCATCACTGCAACTGACCGGAACGACCGGTAGGTTCCTCGTTTCTCTTCTAGGTGTGTGCATAGGTTTCCGTTGAGCGTGAAGGAACGTTTTTTTTTGTTTTGTTTTTTGGTTTTTTTTGCAGCTACCTTTTAGTTTTTGAGCGGAATGTCAGCTGAAGCATCATCTTACAGTCTGCGCTTTTTTTTTTTTTTTTTTTTAATTTTTTAAATAGATGCGTTCACGTCCCGCGATTTAAGGTCGCTTTCACGTTCGGTGTGTTTCAGCCGGTTGTCTGCGTGTCGGTTTGCGGTCCGCGCTGTGGAGCAGCGGCTCCCACGGACCTTCCACAAACATCCTGCGGGAACAAAGGAGTGAAAACTTTGAGTTTAGTCAAGTTGGTGACAAACAGCAAAAAGTCTAAATAAATGTGGCTACAGAATCTGAATGAAAAAAATATATAGTTTGCCAAAACAAAAAAAAAAAACTGTGGGAAAACTAATCAGTTCGATTCTTGAATTTGATTGAAAGTACAGATTAAATCTTGTCTGAAGAGAAAATAGACATTTGGATGCACGTTGGCTTTAAAACATTATTTAAAACATGTCATCACTTTGTTTTCCATCAGGATGCTTCCTGTTTTCTTTATTCTCAGATTTTTTGTTCTTGAATCTTTCTGTTGTCACCAGAAAGCTTTTCTCTCTGTCTCTCACACACACACTATCTAAAACAGGTGACAATATAGCAATCCCACGCCACACTCAGTGAACTGTGTGTGTGTGTGTGTTCATATGTAGCAGAAAAGAAGCTGGTAAGTCTTGAAGTATAATATGAAGTATAATATGAAGAATAATATGAAGTCTTGAAGTATAATATGTGATGATGGTGAGTATGAACATGTTTCTGTTTGTGCCAGAGAGAGAGAGAGAGAGGGAGGGAGGGAGAGAGAGAGAGAGAGAGAGAGAGAGAGAGAGAGAGAAAGCATCAATCATCTGCTTCTCTTCTGCTTCTGCATTGATCAGCTTCTCCCTGCAGCACAGGAAGCTGTGCTGATCATGCTGCTGTTCCTCTTCTCTTCTCTTCTCTTCTCTTCTCTTCTCTTCTCTTCTCTTCTCTTCTCTTCTCTTCTCCTCTTGTATCTTTCTCTGTCATTGTAGCTTTCACTCTCATATTCATAAAATCAGACCACACAAACTGAAATGGCTGTAAAGTAAGAATTTCATCATTATGCAGCGCAACTCGTTTGTCTGCGTATAACAATATAGTCTTTGAATTTAAATATGCATGCACAACACAAAACACATCTGTCTGTCTGTCTCTCTCTCCCACACACACACACGCACACACACCTGAAACCCTCTATGCAGAGATTTGCCCATGAAAAGTGGCGGTGCGTGCTGTGAAGTTTAAAGTGCGTACCTGTCATGTCAGCATGCTGTAAGCGTGTGAGAAATGGAAATGGCATGTCGACATCACACAGCGGTCCAGGCAGACTGCGCCGTCGCCCTTCCCCAAATTATCACCTTCCTCTTCCAGCATCTTTGCTTCTTCCCAGCAGCGGCGGAGCGGCTGAAAGTGACACCGTCCAGGCTGATGTCTGACACATTTGCTAAAAGCAAGGATATTATCACGTTTCATTTTTAGTTTGAAACCTGAGCTTAAATGAGGAACACACAGATTTTTACAGTAGATAACATAAGACACGTAACACAAAACCAAAAAACTCAGTAAATCAGACGCTGTGGGACTGCAGCTATTTATTTAAATGAAATATGAGAATGTTTCTTAAAACATTTGTTTTCATCTAAATTCCACACTAAAGTTAAAAAGGGGCTGCTCTGATCTATCTATCTATCTATCATCTAAAATCTGTTTCTCTGCGGAAGGAAAATTCCCTTATACTGTATGATGAGTGTAAATTCTGAAAAGCTAAATCATTTTGAGGAACTGAAAGTTTGGAAGTAAAATGACTGTGAATGAACGGATAAATAAAATGACATGTCGCATGTTCTGTCAGGTGCAGAGGAGCTGCAGGTCAAGAGGAGGAGACAGGAAGTGATGTTCTCTCTTCACGCCACAACACTAAACCCGTGAGAACGCCTTTGAAACAGCCGTCAGTTACGCTTCCCACTGAGCCCCGCCCGACACCTGCCCACGTCCCCCCCTCCCCCCCCNACGACGGTGGAGGTGGACGAGTACAGCACCAACCCCACCCAGGCCTTCACCTTCTACAACATCAACCAGGGACGCTTCCAGCCGCCGCACGTGCACATGTGAGTACACACCGACAAGCCGGAATTCAGAGAAATGAATCGGGAGCAGAAAGTCAGAGTGTCCTCTCACTTATTGCATATCACACCTCTGATTTGATATGAAGACATATCAAAAGAAGGATTTTCTGGATGTTATCAGAAATAGCGTAATGTCATGATGTCATAACTAATGGATCATTTCATTCAGTCAGTCTCACGTCTTTGAACCATGAGTTTAATGACTATGACCTTTGACCTTCTGCATTGGCTAAAGAAATGATTTGTGGTGTGTGCGTTTAATATCAAATTTCTAACACAGAAAGATAAAGCTGCAGGCAGTAGATGGATTCCTGAGGTCAATACTGATAGATCGGTATTTCAGCTTGATAAATGTTTGCAAACAATCTGATAAAATGATTAAACTTTTTATTGCATTTGGTTACAGAGTCGTTTCAAATACATATTGAAATATTTTATACTTTATTTCTTTACTTACAGTCTTTACTGGTTATGTCTGCGTACCCACAATTGGTGCAGTACAGTGTTCTCTACATGTTACATTATTTTAACTTCTTCATTTTTAAATATTCATTTACATATTGGTTGGTGCGATATTGTTTGCCTGTTTGCACATTTACTTTTATGCTTTTGTATTTTTATATTTAGTTCTGTACATACTGCAGTTTTTTTTTTTTTTTTTNTTTTTTTTTTTTTTTTTTACCTGTACCTATTGTTTCTACTTATATTAATATGTTTTCCGACACCATGCACTAAGAGAAATTCCTTGTGCACTTGTCCTTGGCGAATAAAAGAATTCTGATTCTGATTTCGAATCGGAACATTTTTACAGTTGAGCCCCAAATTTACTGTCAAACAGCGATAAGAGTAAATTTATGATCAAATACGAGTAAATATAAACGCAATGGCTTCTCTGGAAATAAATAATACAATAACATACAGCATAAAATATATTAAATTTGATTGAAGAATAATATGGAATATACTGATATTATATTTATTAGAAAGCTGATTTTGGCTGGTCGGTACCTCTGATTTGTTAAAGACTGAAAACGTTTGTTCAGGACTTACTTCCTATATTCTGTAAGTGTGTTTTATTTTCATTCTAATGATCTTTACCTGTCAGCCTGTTTGTGTTTCATTTAGCTTGCCTTCTTATTTTAGTCTTTTACATTTGGCATGCAGAAACATTTTTAATGAACCGTGTGTATATTATTAGATTGTGACTCATACATTTTTCCCGCCTGTCCTACATGCGTGTATGTCTCGCTTCCCGCTTCCCCATGTCTCTTTCTCACTCCTTCTGGTTCAGGGTGGGGGGGGGTGGTTGAGTGTTATCGTACCTGGAGTAGAGCTCACTAAAGTGGGCCACGGTTACTCACCAGCTCCCCTCTTTCCCCTGGAGACCCCGTGGATCAGCACGCTCGGTGGAACTCCCACAGGACTTTTTCTATATCTACGCTTTATTCAGTTTCTATCTCTGCATTCCTCTTTCTGTCTCTGCGGCTCGGGCGCGCTGCTTTTCTTGTGGTCGCTGGCGTTCGCTTCTCGCTGCGTCTGTCTGTGGTTTCCTGCTTTGCTCTGGTCTTTGGGGATGATTTTCTGTTGGATACTAATTCAAACTTCTCTTTCATTGTCAGCCTCTTACCTCCGAGACTTTGCATACAACGCTGAATTCTCTCTTTACACTGTTGTTAAAGTGCATCAGCAGCAGCAATGACCCCTTTTCTCTTTCTATTTTCCAACTTTCTTGTTTTTTTCTCCTTCCTCGGTTCAGGGTGGACCCGATGCCCCACGACACGCCAAAGCCGCCGGGGTACACCCGCTTTGTGTGCATCTCAGACACACACTCCCGCACAGACGCCATCCAGATGCCGTACGGAGACGTGTTCATCCACGCTGGAGACTTCACTGAGCTGGGTCTGCCCTCTGAGGTTAAGAAGTTCAACGACTGGCTAGGTCAGCATCTCTGTCGTCCGTCCAGAATGAGTCATGTGTCTGTTTTCATGACGCTAAATCTACTCACTCTGCTGCTTTGCTCAGAGTTTTGAAGAATATCTGGAGATCTTAAGATTCAAGGAAAACTCTGGGTGACATTAAATGACCAGATTTCAATTTACAACCCTTATACACATTACATTACTGCCAACAAGGTTCCAAAACATCCTGTACTACTGGAGTGGTAAATATTAGAATTGTTTTTCCTACCTTCCGGACTGCCACTAGTTTCAATTACACTAAAAAAATCAACTTGTAAAGACTTAAAGGACCATACTGGCCATTTTGCATTTTTGAGTCTAATATATTCAATTTTCATACATGTTACTGACAATCATTTCCCAAAGCATATTACTGGAACGGTGAATTAAAAATGTTTTTCCTACCTTCCAGACCACCATTGATTTCAGTTCATTCTGCTATTAAAATCAACTTGTTAATACTTGAAACATTCCTGGGATAGGTAATCCATCATCACCAACAAGACGTGTATTCAGGTTTTTTAGAAGTTATGTAATTTTAGCATTTAAGTGCAATAAAAAGCGTGGAGTGAATGTATGCCTCCACTGGGGAATATAGTCCCAAAAGAAGACCTGCGTTTATGGAAAAATTTAAAGGACCGTGACTTCATAAGGCTGCGTAACTATTAGCAGGAGAAACATGGATTTTTAAGGTGGGTGTATCACTTGAATATTTAATTTTGAAAGATTAAGAGATTTTGCAAAATATCAGGAAAGCTGAAATACAGTTTTATCCTTTGGGAAATGATTATCAGTAACGTAACATGTATGAAAACTGAATATATTAGGCTCAAACATGCAAAATGGCTGGCATGGTCCTTTAAAACATGCTTGAGATGAGTAATTGATTACAGTAAACCTGACATGTTTGACATTTTTATTTAGCTGATCCAACACAGAGCTACACAGAAGAAAATCTGTGTCTCCGGCAGGAAATATAGTCCCAGGAGAAAACGGCTTTTACTGAGAAATTAAATCTTCAACATATGTGTTAGAAGGTGAAACACTGAATTTTACATCTGAACATTTGATTTTGAAAGATTATGGCAAAATAGCACGAAAGCTAAACTATGGTTTTGTGTTTTGGAAAAGGTTGGAAGTAACATAACGTGTGAGGGGGGTTGTAGTTATTGGACTCAAACATGCAAATCCACTGGTATGATCCTTTAATTTAGGTCATGAAGTTTTTATTTTGTTAGAAATGCACCTTAAAGGATTATACTGGTGAATGTGACATTTAAAGCATCTTAGTCCCTGATTTGCCCTATTTACACCTTCCATTAAAATGCAATCTGCAGCCATATGTTAGCCAGTTAAAAAACATGTTGATAAATGCATGCAGATTATGTTGCAACCAGAATGCAATCTAAGCCTGCAGAAATGGTGACAAACTACATAAAAAAAATAATTTTGGCTTTTTTCCCTTGGTTTCATTTTGTGAAAAGAGCAGCTGCTTTCTGACAGCTCTAAGTCTCAGATGTCAGAGCTTGAATGCAGCATCCAGGAGAATTTGGGAAAGCTTCTTATGCCTTGATGCATTCCTCCTTCAGTACACCTAGAGTACAAAGAAAGTGCTGAGGAAAGCTTCTGACCTTTACAGTTTATCAACAATTTATCAGCAACACGCTCTTCCACACGCAATGTTTTTTTTTTTTTTTTTTTTNTTTTTTTTTTTTTTTTTTGGAGGTTTAGAAAATTGTAATTTAGCCTTCAAGAAAACAACATGTAAAACTCCTGGAAGAAACAAAAGTAGAAAAAGAATATGAAAATTATTACTAAAACATAAGGAACTAATTGATTTTAGAAAAATCAAGAGAAAAAAATTACTACAAAAAAAAAAAAAAAAAAAATCTAATAGTATTTTTCCACTCTTGGTGGCCATGATTTTTTGAGTTCAGGTTCGTCAGAAAGATTTCACAAACCAAAACTTGTTGAGTAAAGAATTTTTTCACAGTGCAGCTTTTCAGGAAAAATGAAAACCAAATTCAGTGAAAAGAAAAGTTGCTGCAAGGCCTTCAGACTGCAGAGAAACTGACACGGATGATGGCTGGAAGGTATAAATGCAGCTGCAAACATATGGAATGCTTTGGAAAATGGTCAGCAGTAATGCGTATGCAGTTTCTGTTAAACTAGCTAAGGCAGTCATCCTCAAAATCCAGCCAAATTTAAGGTGTCAGGTGGGGGCGGGGGTTCATTCGGTTTCACATTCTGCGACAGAGAAAGCAGAGAATTTTGACTTATATCGCAGCGATGTCTCACAGATAATACAAATAATACATATGAAAGTATAATTTGCTCAGAGTCCAGAGACAGTTGTGGTTTGGTCTGGATCCGGACCAGAATCCGGATTTGAGGATGACTGATTTCAAATCTGATCAGCAGGTTAAAACTTTCACATGCAGAGAGAAACATCTGATATGTTGTGTGAGCGTTTATCTCTCCATCAGGACACGTATGTTCAGCGGTTAATCACGGAGGAGAAGCGGGTGGAGCTGGAGTTTAGGTGCTGTAACAGGAGCCTGTTATCACACACTAACACGTCTATTTGACATAAACACACATCAGCATGTCTGATATAGATAGCATGTCCTCCATTTCTGTTTACAGAGAGCATCATCATATTGATGCTGACATCATCATATGCAGATAAAGCGTAGGAGTCGGAATGGGAAGGAAATTCTGATCTGTGGATTTAGACAGCAGCATTGGTGGATATCTGATACGTATCTGATTTATTTCCACATATACAAGAGGCCCAAATCAGATCTGAGAATATCTGATTCCATGTGGCTTTTTACCATTTACATCTTCAGGAAGCGATGTCTGATATGTGTCATGTGAGCAAAAGATCAGAATCAGGTTACATGTGCGTGGTTGTGTAAATCCAGGTGAAGATAAGGCAAAGATTTCACAACAGGTGTCACATGACTTTGTGACCTCATCTGACCTCCACGCTGAGTCTATTCAGTTTCTGTTTGAAAATGGACTGAAGGGACGACAGAAAGAAGGGATTCAGTCATCCATCTTGGCTTGAGCAGCTCTAGTTTTTAATATGGTCGCCATCTTCGTCATTGCCATCATCTTCATCACCTCATTTGTGCAAGTGCACAAGATGCCTGCTTCCATGCATGCAGGCAGTGTGTTCATCTTCCACTGAGGGAAGGATGATGGGAAGCAGAGAGGGAAGATGAGGGAAAACTTGTTGTCCTTTCCCTCCTCACACACATACACACACACACACACACACACACACACACACACACACNACACACACATGCAAGCCGACAGGGAGTGTGAGCTCCAAATACACTAGCCTGCATCCAACGGTGAGAGAGGCAACGGGAGAGACGGAAGAAAAAAGATAAAACCAGCCAAACGCATCTGCTGCTGTCTCTGAAGTCAGGAAGCGAGAGAAGGAACAAGTCTCTCTCTCTCTCTCTCTCTCACACACACACACACACACACACACACACACACACCCAGTCTCATTTTGCAGATGAGCGCTGTTTTTTGTGTACTGAGCAGATTTGCAGGAAGGTGTAACGTTTTTGGTCAGGTAACATCCGCTCTGCCTCCATCTGCTCCCAATCTTCCAGCTCTGCTTTCTTCTGTTGGAGTCTGAATCTCTCTCTTTCTCTTCATCTGTTCACCTCTTCTTTTATTCTTGTATTTAAGCTCCCTCCTTCACATTATTTCTTTCTCTTTGCTCATTTCTTTTATTTCTCTCCTCTTCCTATGACTCTTTCTTCTCTTTATCTTTCTTTCAGTCTTGCTGCTCATACTTTCCCCCTATTTCTTTCACTTCCTGTATTTCTTCTTTTTGTCCCTTTTCACTCCCCTCTCTGCCATCTCAGTTCTTCTCTCTGCTTCTGGCTTGGTGGCAGTTCTCTGCCATCCCTCGCTCGGCTCTTATTTTTAGCAGGAAATGGTTGGCTCTCTGGGCCGCTGGCAGCCACTCAAGGCTTTGTCAGGGATGGTGAACGCTGCAGGAGAGTGAGAGAGGAGGAAACAGAACGGAGGAGAGAGGAGCTGTGACATGAAATCCAGGCATGGATAAAGCAGAATTGAGGAGATGATGGGGAAGAAAAAAGGCTAAAAGAAGTGCAGGTGGAGGCGGAAGAAAGAGAGATAGAAAGGAGGAGGGAGATGTTCTTGTTTCTCTCCGGAGGAAGGCTGCCGTACCTGCTACCCTGCAGGCTGACATCAAACTTCTGCTTTCTGTTGTCATGGTGATCCATCCCAGGCCCAACTGTCAGTCATTCCAATAGGGCTGTGTGTGTGTGAGTGTGTACTTGTGGGAAATAGAGTAAGAAGATGCTTCTGTATTTCAGTTGCTCTATGTTGATCATTTTACGTCCTTTTTGTTCAGAGGGAGTCCGTCAAAAGAACAGAGGAATCTGACTTTACTTTGCAGCATTTCCCACAGGTTGGACAGGCACGCCGTGTACCCAAGCCTTTACTTTTATAGTTTGGAGTACAGGTTAGTAGCAGCATGGATGGAGTGAAATTAGAGTCATTTCATTTCTAAAAATAAATGAAGAAATTTATAAAAATAAACACAAAAACATCATATACCCAAAACCTGAGAGACCAAGAACAGCCAGAGTGTCAGCGAGGACCCAGGACCCAGATTCTGTAGCTTCTAAGAGACGCAAGTCAAAAGACATGTTTGAGCCCTCATCATATGTTTGCGTACTGCTTTCAGATATAATATATAAATAAATATTATTGTAGTAACAGCATGCATTTGATATGATTAACGTTCAGATATTGAGCGTGTCTGCTGGCAGAGTTGTGACAATGAGCTAAGCTGCTCTTATTTGCCTTCCCATGAGCCGTGTTGTCGTGATTTCATGCGGACCGCGTCATATGTTATCTCTAACATTTTAACTTTCCTAAACAGCACCGATATACTCTTCACTTTCAGTACACAGAGAAGTGATGCTTATTCACATTATCTGCTGCATTTACTGATGGGGCTAATGCAGTAAATTCAAAAAATGTATATTTTAATATTATCTGAGATGATGTGACATTCTTCTTATAATATTAATATATTATTAATACTACTACTACTACTACTACTACTACTACTACTACTAAGAAGAAGAAGAAGAAGAAGAAGAAGAAGAAGAAGAAGAAGTCATTAAGAAGATTCGTACAGCAATTTGGCCCAAAAAACAAGCATTGAGAAGGAGGCAGGAAAAAGTAAGGAGACACAGAGCAGGAAGACTGATTCAGAGAGGAATGGACAGAAAGTCCAGAGAGGTCAGGTATCAGGCTAAACCCTCTGGTTACTGAGAGACGGACAAGCAGAGTCCAACAAGAACGAGGCAAAACAGAATCCAAAGGCAGACTAAAGGGTCAGAGTCTACGATACAGAAGATGTGGGAACAAGCAGGTGATATGAGAATGAAGAAATCTCTCAAGTATGGATGCTGCAGCACCGATGAGGAGAACAGACAGCAGATGTGGTACTCAGGTGAGCAGGTAGGCAGGAAAGCTCAGGAGAGACCTGTGGAACGCCGTGACTGGAGAGACAGAGACGGGGAACTTAAGGACAGGACGGTCTGACCTGGACGTCACTGTGACAGAGTTAATCTGAACAGATTTTTGAGCAGAGACAGATTTCTGCACGCGTGCATGCATGTGCGTGTGCGTGCGTGTTGAAGAGCGCGACATGGACGCACGGCTGAGTGGAGTTGAAGCGGAGCGGTTGGGCAGACAGGAAGTTGCTGGTTGGAGGTTGATTGTATGGGACAGGAGAGAGGAGAGATGCAGAAAGCGAGGGAGCAGAGAGGTTTGGAAAGAGGAAGGAGGGAGAAAGAGGGATGGCGAGGGTGCGTTTCAGACTTTGAGCGTCAGAGCAGCAGCACTTCAGTCCAATTCTCTCCAATAATGGCCTCTTTGATCAGGCTTTCAGCGCCTCTCACAGGTTCAAACGCTGGCGGGCAGGAAGTGCAGCAGCTGTGTGTGTTTGTGTGCTATTTGTGCGTTTGCAGTGCGTGTTTGTGTGCGTTGCCCTCACTTTAGACTTGAGTGGCGTCGTTATTCATGGCGTGTGATGGTGGAGCGGAGCAGGCTGCAGCGAATGTTCTTTTTTTAAATATGGATCCCATTGTGCCTCTGAGTCAGTGGCGGGTCAAGAGAGGAGCTTTCATTCTTAAAGGCTTTGTTCTCTCTTTCCGTCTGTCCCTCCCTCCATCTGTTTTCCCCTCATCCTTCTTGTGTCTGTCTCTGCTTTCTCAGTGCGGTACATTTTTTTTTTTTTAGTGCCACAGATTTTAAACCAGCAGGCAAGAAGCTGCTCAAGTTACAAAACAGGAAAAATAACTTTATACCTCCACCAAGGCCCATTTCTTCTCTGATGTAGCAGTTTCTGCCAACTGAAATCCAGACTTTTACTGTCATTACCTTGAAATTAGTTGTGTAAAAAGGATTTATCATGAAAATTCATTGAATTTGCAGTGGTGTCGTGGGTATGATCTTCTTCTGAATATATAACCATAACAGGGTTTTTCCTGGCTCCTGATCATGTGACACGTGTACCATGCCTTCAACTGGCTCAAGCAAACGCTTTTTACAACATGTTTTAGGAGTTCTAATAGTTATGTGATTGAAGGAAATTATCACGTTAAAGCATATATTATTTTAAAAGCACAAGGATGTAAGGAGCTTTATTGTCATCTCACCACACTCACATTATACGTGTACAATGTTACATGTGATGCACACGAAATTCCATTTCCCGGGCTGGTGAAAAAGTGACTGCTCATACAAGAGAATTACCAAAGTAAAAAATATAAAAGGCACATAAAAACAAAAAATATAAAGGGCACATAATACAAATATAAGGGGCACATAAGAAAATTGCACAGAAAAAAAAAAACAATGAATATAATAAAAATAAGACTGTTTCCCAAGTAAAGGGAGCCTTTTGCTATAATATGAAGTTTTGCTAAAATATGTCACTAACAGGCGTTTATGAATAAGGGAATGTGGGTACGCCATGATATTTGCATGTGTGTGTGCATAGAGATGCAGTTAATCATGCACTACAATTTATGAATCTGGGCCATAGTGTTTTCCATGAAGGCACCCATCAGGGTTTTGTCAAGAGGCAGAGGCAGCATGAAATTTGATGGAGGCGGCCACCTCGTAATTCTCTATGCAGGAAAAACCTTGCAGAAACATTTTCAAACAGTTTTGTTCTGCTGAATCAGAATCATCCTAGCTGCACATTTCTACTCTTATTATTTTTTTTTTTTACTGTTCAGAGATCATAAATGTGATCAATAAATGTCCCCACATGTATTTTAATTTGCTAGGTCCAGATTAATATCTGGATCAGGGATAAATGACACTTGTTGATAGTCCATCACAGGATACACATGCATGGATTTTTAAAAACTGATGTGTTTTGGTGTTTTCAAAAAATAGGCTACAATCTCAACAAATGCCCCGCGTAGCAATAAAACAGTATCCAGATCTTCCTCAACTTCTAATCAGAGTCCCTCATACGGCCATGCCACATCATCCTGTTCAAGAGAATACCAGGATGTTGTTTTATGTGATACAAATTAGTCACAGCACGATACTGAGGCATGATGACGTTTTGATGAATTTTCACATGTTGCAGGAAGAAACAGAACAAGCATGACCTGCAGCTCTGCGCTGTTGTTTGGAAATGGTTTAGCTGAAAGGCTGGCTAACAAATAACGATGAAAACTTCAGCTGAGCTCTTGTCTTGTGGTGGATTTGGACTTAAGTTTAGCGTCACAGAGGCTATTTAGCTCTGTAGGGAAAATCATAACCTGCCAAAGATCAGATCTGATGACATCATCAGTCATTTTATGTTTTATAACAACTGAAGACGAGCAGCTAAAGCTAATCTGAGTTACTGTTTACAAGCTAAAATATTACAGGATTTAGTTATTTCTGTTTTTACTTAAGGGAAAAACTCTACTGTTTCTACTTTTACACTGATTCGTTTTTACTCGTGTTGCGACGGTTTGCAGTACTGTTTACTTCTAAAATCATCATGACATCAATGTTCAGTGTTACACTGTTTATATCCCCCACCCTCCTACCTACCTTATATACTCAACTATAAGCCGACCCCCCAATTTTGACCTGCAAATTTAGCTTTTTTACAGAAACCCGCATATAAGCCAACCCCCCAAAGTTGCTCCATCAAGTTATTTGTTTAGCATAATACCTTTTTTTCTGGGTCATAGAATTCCTGTGATTTTCTGAAAATAATCCACAGCTGATTACGTAACTAACATTAGCTGACATTAAGTTTTCCGGACTCCTCTTCCTCTTCTGAATTNACAGCTGATTACGTAACTAACATTAGCTGACATTAAGTTTTCCGGACTCCTCTTCCTCTTCTGAATTGCCAAACAGTTCAAAGATGCAGTGATGAAGGTAAGGAAAGCTTTACAAATGAGCTTTAATTATCACGGCACTTATTTAGCTTATTTAGCTGTGTAATTATGGTGAAGTTTTTTTTTTTTTTTTTTTTTTTTTTTTTTAAGACTCACCTGTTACGTATTTTCAGTAATTATCCTGTATCTGAGTCGATGCGGGTCTGTCTATGTGCTGGACAATCCTCGATACGGAGTTTTGGAATTCCCTCAGCCAACTCCTTGATGTTGTTCCATCAATTTATTAGTTTATAAATTACCTGTTTTCCTGAGTATTGTCATAGTATTCCTGTGATTTTCTGAAAATAATCCATGTACGGGTCGTGGCTGTTTTAAAACTTCACCGCTTTAACAGGGCTTCTCTTCCTGACGCACCGGAATGATAACATCGCCTCTTGTTCTTTTCGTGGATTATTTATTTTCAAAATCAGAACAATAAAACATGAGGTGAGGTAAATAACTTATACCTCTGCCCCATTCCTCCGTGACGGTACAGGACAGGTACAGGATAATTACTGAAAACACGTAATGGGTGAGATTCTTAAAAAAAAAACTCATCATAATAAGTGCTGTGATAATTAAAGCTCATTTGTAAAGCTTTCCTTACCTTCATCTGCATCATTGACAATTCAGAAGAGGCAGAGGAGTCCAGAAAACTTAATGTCAGCTAATGATAGTTACGCAATCAGCTGTTTACCAGTTGTAACAGTCACAGTTGTGCTGTACCATAATTGGACGCTAATGGCGCTCTCAACACCCAAGCACGGAGTTGCCACTGGTGTGGTCTCTCTCTCTCTCTTTTCTCTTCCTGTGCGACCGTTGGTCAAGTAAGCGTTGGCGCTCTGGACATTGGTGTTCTTTTCCATGTATGGCACCGTTTATTGATTGAGACTAACCAAGTCGCCACTATTCATTCTGTACGTTAATAAATGCACTGTCACGGATCCCCAACTTCTAACGCTGTCGTGTTTCCCGGAGGCTGAGGCGGAATCTCCAGCTAGCTTCCCAGCCCAGCACGTCACACAGTACATGGATTATTTTCAGAAAATCACAGGAATACTATGACGATACCCAGAAAAAAAGGTAGGCTAATTTGCTAAACAAATAGATTGATGGAGCAACTTTGGGGGGTCGGCTTATATACGGGTTTCTGTAAAAAGCTAAATTTGCGGCTTATAGTTGTGTATATACAGTACTTTACATAAATGTACAATAGCAAACTGTATACATTTATTTACACAATTAGACTGCAATTATTTGCATCCTCACAGCAGTTGACAACAGCTACCTGATAGAAATACAGAGGCGTCCCCCCCCC
>VXCM01006929.1:0-24449 GCA_014773175.1 Lucifuga dentata
ATTTCATCCCAGAAAAACATAATCATATATTTATCAAACTGCAGTTGTTCCAGTAATGCTACAAATATGTCTATGATTTTTATGATGGATGGATGGATGGATGGATGGATGAGTACCAGACAATGCTGCTTCAGATCATGGAGTATACAACTGCAAATTAACTTTTTTAAGCTTTGACTGAGCATCAGCCAAAGGTTTGCATATGACTATATGGTTGCTTGGAAATGTATGCTTATATTTATTTATAGGCAAATCATTGTTGATATCTAAGCTTCATGCTTGTAAATATAATGAAACAAGTGGGAAACAACAACAGATAAGTTGTACAAATATGGAGCAAGTAGGAGTTAGTAAGTTGTACTTCATCCTACTTATTTTCAGATGTGTTTACTTTTTTTTTTTTTTNTTTTTTTTTTTTTGTTATATTGTCATCTGTGAAATAAATAATAAATCAAAAATGATACTTTCAAACATCCCAACTCATCTTCTCATTCTATCAGATGTTGGATATTGATGTGTAGAGAATTAATGATTGTTTGTTGGATATTGTCAGATGTAAGGATTTATGGAGGGTTTCTGGAATCGACAATAAATGACAGGCTGACCCAAATAATGTTTGGTAAAATCTACAATGGCCTGATTTTTTTTTTTTAACTCTGTATTTTTGAGCATATTTATTTTAGCATTCTGCATGTGTTTTAAGAAACTGGTGTACAACAGATATGGCGTGGAATATGGCTTTTTTTTGTTTTGTTTTTTTTTACCAAAAAATGGATTTTATTACTCTCTCAATGGCACATTGTAATGTTCATACTCTATTAAGTTATATATTATACACACATACAGTATTTAGTATATTAAGCTCATTTTAGAGGGTGATTACATTGGAAGCCTTAAAGGAAAAGCTGATGAGGGTCAGGGGTTGGAGTTCATATGGCCGAGTTAGTGGACAGGGTCAGTATAGAGATAGAGTTTTTGGTTTTAAAGAAAAGCACTATACAGTCGAGAGGTTTTGTTTAGCCACCAGTAGTTTTACTCGGGGAGCAGCGGTGGAACAGAGCAGCTTTCAGGCTATGTATTTTGACAACTCCCCATTAACATCCAGCGTGTTCATCTTTTTTTCCCCTCTCTTCTCTCCTCTGTTTTTCCTTTCTTTTTCTATGTTCCCTCTCTCCTGCCTTGTCTAACAGCATGTAGAGGAATGTTTTGCCTGTGAAAGAGAATAGAGAACATAAATCCACAGAGATGCTTAAGGCAAGGTCTTCATCAGAAGCTCATTTCTCATCACTTTACATAAAGTCAGCAGCCTAACTATAATTACACTGGACTGTAGTGAACATGGCCAAAAAAAAAAAAAAAAANAAAAAAAAAAAAAAAAGAAAAAAAAAGGATTTTATTACTCTCTCAAAGGCACATTGCAATGTTCATACTCTATTAAGTTATATATTATACACACCTAAGTATCTGGTATATTAAGCTCATTTTAGAGGGTGATTACATTGGAAGCCTTCAAGGAAAAGCTGGTGATAGTTTATCATTTTCAACAATTACAAACAAAAAAAAAAAAAAAAAAAAAAAAAAAAAAAAAAAAAAAAAAAAANAAAAAAAAAAAAAAAAATTCAGGCCATTGCAGATTTTACCAAAAATTATTTGGGCGTGGAATGGAATAAGTGTTTGGAGCTTTTTTCAGCTGTGTAGTAACACACATTTGATGATGGAGAAAATAGAAGCTGAAAGACACAAATTTGATTAAGCTTTGTTTACAAAACTTAAAAAAAAAAAACACTGGTCATGTTCTTTCTCTTGATAAAATGTACTAGATGTGTTTTTGATAGTTTGTGGAAGATAATGGACTTCTATAGGACATACAGAGAAGCTATATCAGGCTTTGGCTACAAAACAATAGCTTTGTTGATGACAAGAAGTGGATAAAATAACCAAGGTGGACTGCAATGATTTCCCTCATCATTCTGGCATTTATTTTGCCAGTAAAAAGTGCCTTGATTGTTGCTAGGTAACTACAACTGGCTTTCAAATACTTGTGTGCTGATCAATAATCAACAGCAGTTCCATTCAGGCAATCAAAAATGCGATAGTAACAACTGTAATCCATCTAAGAAATGTTCTGCTACCTCCATAATTATGCTTCTGTGCTAATGATGGTAATTTAACTCTGGAGGTCAAGAAACAAGTACTACTATTTTGTATTTATTTACAAAAACACTTGTAAAGCTTATTTTTAGTTTGTAGTTTGGACATTTTTAGTTTAATTTTTCTGTTCTATATCATAAGACATGGTCTGAATGGCAAGAAAACACAAGGTGTTGGAGCAGATATAGCTTATAAATAAACTGAAAAAGGATTGTATGTAAGGTAAAATCTTGCCAAAAAGCCAAAACCAACAAAATGTAATGTATAAAATGTCTTGCTTAAAAATAAGAGCCAAAGTAGGAGGTGGAACAAATTTTCTTTCAGAGAAAGAATTTTGTACAAAATCCAGAACAGGAGCTTACATTGGGGAAAAAAATAAATAAATAAATAAATAAATAACTAAATAAATAAATAAGCTTACTTTTATTTGGAGAAAGAATAACACAGGGATGATCATATTTTCATAATCGTGTTTAATAGCTGGGTAGCTGGGGTGTATGTTTTTATTTCAGAAAGTTTCATAACCGTTAATGGATTTGTTGGACAATAATAGCATCAGTCCAGGTATGTGCTCAGCGCATAAATCTGTGATGTAAGATGTACAAAGAGACAATGAAGGAGAGGACAGAGAGATGGATTAAAAATCTCTGGAATTTTTTGATGATTCCACACTCATACCTTAACTCCATTAATTATACTGCCAAAAAAAATGGGGGATATTTAACAAGAATAGTTAATCTTCAGTTACAATGCACAGACATGAAGGTCAATACTGTAAGTCATTTAGAATGAAATATATACTCAGATACAATGGCTGTTGAGGGTGTGTGTTTACATGGAATTAACACAATTATTAAGAGCAATTTGTCACATTCATGAGGCTGCTGTTATTAACTATTAGTATTATTTTTATGATGATGGAATATATCGTAGTTTTCAAATTTTCTTTGCTGTTTTTTTTTTTTTTTTTTTNTTTTTTTTTTTTTTTTTGAGGACACCTTTAAACTTTTTCACACCTGTGTTCACTTATGCAGGGCTATATGGGTGCTATATGTGTTGCATACTACTGGGGGCTTTCCTGGTGACTAATGTCCCATGTCCCCATTCGGCGATCAGGCGATGGTATCTTGGAGTGACCTTAGTGTTGTAATGTTGTTGTAGCATTGCAGCTGCTGGTGTGACGGACCAGCTCTAGCCTTATAGATAACCTAAATGCAGCCCTTTGAAATGAGGTTGCAAATAAATACATTATCTGCATATGGGAAAAGCATATAACATTGTACAAATGATTGCAATGCAATACCAGAAACAAGTTTTTCTTTTTTAAATGAAAGGTCAATACATAAATTCAACAGTTTTTTTTTTTTTTTTTTTTTTGGCATATCCACAATGTTGTCCAAATCTTGTATAATCTCTAAAATAATGTAAATGCATTACATAATTTGTGGCTATCAATTAAAAAAAGAAAAGGTATTTTGCTGACTTCAGTATCTCCAAATTTGCTTCAGTGGAGCGTTACTGTATGGATATTTATTAGGGGACAAAAAGCAGATGTACTGGGAAACACTGTGGTTCTTGAAGGCAACTGTGAATCACTATTTGACTCTTATTTCAGTCCAATCATCTGGTTTGGTTAATTAAAACAGCTGCAGGAATAGATTCACCAAGTTCCTACATTGTCCTGTTTTGTGATTCAGTTATATCAGATATCTGCCAGTGCAACTGAGATCTAAATAAATTGTATCTAACTATAAAGCCAGAGATCTCTGACCATCCATTTGTCTGTGGCATCAATATCTCTAGAATCCGGCACTGTATGAAGTTGAAATTCGGCAGGTATAATGCTGAGGACCCAAGGACATGCAGTGTCGCATGCAAAGTTGATTGGATGAGCGGTTCTGGAATTGAGCTGTGCTGGTAAAAAGTAGTCCGTGCAGCAGCATATGCTCCACTCCGTGGGCACTTATGGCAGGCTGCGGTGCACACCATAAAGTCTGGCCTGATCTGAACAGGCACATTTTCAATGTACACTGCACTCCTTAAATAAATAACTTATCTGGATATAGATAATGTAAGCAATCAATACACTGATCACTCTTTGTCAAAACAGAAATGGAGGACATACTGTGTCCCATACATAGGCGAAATTTGGGTGACCTACTTGGGTTTCTGAAGACCTGCACAGGTTTTGTGGGATGACCCAGCCTTAAAAACAATACAACTGCGACACTGCTGTCGCAGTTGTATTGTTATGTCTCTGTCTATGTCTTTGTTATGTCTATGTCTATGTATGTGCACTGACACGTGCACATACATAGGCTGTACTTGGGTGGCCCCAAGAAAATGGAGAAAGCAAGAGAACGAAACTGAATGTCCGACTACCCCCTATCTGTGCGCGTCCCGTTTTAAAATCTATCATATTTACTGATGCAGGGATTTTTTTCTAAACAGATGTACTCAGGTGCAATAACAGGCTCCCATTGCATTCTATTCCCAACTGCTTCTGCACTGTGATCGCCCTGTGGCAGTACATGACCTGATGGGAGAGTCTTGGTGCTGAATACTTACACAACATATTGAATGACTCTCTCTACATTCAAAGTTGCTAATACATGGATCATCAGACTTTTCAACTTGTAATCCCACCAATTTTCAGTCCTCACTTGCATGCAGATTCCCCTTTGAAATGAGGTTGCAGAAATCACTGCTGCGCACACCCGAGCTGCAACAAGTGCTTTAATCCTTCTTCTCCGTCTTCAAACACAATTAAGTCTTTGTGGAGCTTTAAAAATTGGAATGCAGTAGTTCGTAAAAATATTTCTAAGTTTCAACCATTAGAGCATTTTGTTTACATCTGTCTGAGAAATGTGCACAAGTGCAACCCCATGTTTCTGCATCTGGGGTCTTTCAGGTCAAAACCATGTAAATGCTCTCCAGAAAATAGGATATAAGCAAAAGAAAATTCAGAATTGGGCATTAAGAGCTGTAGTGTAAATGTAGCACTAAATATCTCAGTAGTTCCACTCAATCACCTGTTTCAAATCTGCTCAGCAGCCTTCTAGTGTATGTTGGTCAGTTAATCTTTGTTCTCGACTACTTTTACCTTAATCTGCTTCTCAGACTGCTTTTGGGTCCACATTCCTAGTCATTACAGGAAACCATTATTAGCCTAAGCTTTTGGAATAGAATCTGCTGTTGGATTGGGTTTCCCCCAGATCCCATAGGACTGTCTTTGCATGAACATTTTTTTATACACCAATGCAGGTGAGACCTTGGAAGTCCTTGAAAGCACCAACAGGGAGTTTTCAATACAGTCCCTACTCACAACTGCAATTGTGACTACAGTGTAACTTAAAAAAAAAACAAAAAAAAAAAACAGCAGATAAATTGTTTACTTTGATGGATTACCTATCTCAGTTTCAAGTTTCAAGTCACTGCAAGTGGATTTTTTGTAGCATACTAAAATAAATGAAGAGCACTGGCTGTCTGGAAGGTACAAAATCAATCAAGAAAACTGATTGTTCAGTTTGCCAGAAAGCGTTATAAAATATGAGCTATTTGTAGTATAAGCTTAAAAAAAATGCAAAGCTAGTGGTACGATCACTAACTAATTTTCCGATATTTGGTTCCAGCTTTCCTTTGTGGTTTAGTCAAGTGTAATAACCTTGAAGCCTTGATGTTGAGTTCTCATTAAAACCTGCAGTACTGAGAAGCTGCAAGTTCACAAAATTGTCTCTACATTTTTCAGTGGATCATCATGCCTTAATGATCTTGGCAATTCTGAATTACATGGTTCTCTCTCTCTCTCTCTCTCTCTCTCTCTCTCTTTCTTTCTCTNTTTTTTTTTTTTTTTTTTTTCCAAATGATTTTCACTGCCATAAGGATTTCATATTATCTGACCAAGTAAGTAATAAGGTCCCCTGAGGTCAGATTACAATGTTAAGACAGAATTTCATATTTGGCTCTGGTGGCAGCAGAATGCAATATGAAAATTTAACAGATTTGTCACAAAGTGCTCCATAGCTAAGGGGCTACAATAAGGGAAAAAAAAACAAAAGACCAAAAAAGACCAATTATTTAAGAAAAAGTGGCATAGTTTAGAATATGAGCATATCTGTATGGGCATATGCGTGCTGGTCATTGCCCAAGGCATTATTCGAATAGTCTGTTGGTGGAATGGGTAAATTATGGATGCAGAATGGTGCACAAATGGAGCCTTTGGAATTCTTGATTATAGACTCAAATTGATCTCTTATATGATTATGTTTCTAAATTGTTCTTGTCAAAACATTATTTCTCAATAATGTTTGTTCACAGAGAGAATCACCCCCAGGACTGCAAAACACTAGACAGAGTGCACAGTTGCTAACACAAGCATATAGGTTATGCAAGCTCTGCACTTACGTAGCAAACATGCTTAGTTGGATGTCTTTATGTGGGGTCTATGAACGGTTACTTTATAAACCATTAATCCATGAGGGGGAAGCAAAGCCAATATGATATGAAAAGAGCATCAGTCAAGAATGCAAAATGAGGAATATTATTCTCTCATTCTGCCAGTGTGGCAGAGATATAGAGAGGCGTTTCCAGTATTTTCAGATGTCAGCATTCACATTTGACACCCTCCACTGTATTATGCCTCTAATCAGCCATGACTATATCCATTGCTGTCCAGTGGATGCCTCTCAGAGGCTGAGGCTGTCACTCGGAGGTTTTTGGCAAACGGAATCAGCAAACAGGCACTCCTGGCCGGATACAATTTGGGCAGCATGAGAGAGTTCCGTATTATAACAGAGGTGTGTGTAGCAGTCACAGTTTGTTTCCACTGGAACTTCAATGGATGGCAGTTGTCTGGGATTTTTTGGAGACTATGGATGTTTCTGTTATGTCCACTGACAAGCATGTCAGGAATCAAGCATCAGCAAACTTTTGCAGCAACATTTACAGCTTTGAAGGTCATTTCTCAGCTAAACCAAAGGGGCATTTGTGTTGGAACGTACATTTTTACATGCATGACATCGGTGCATTTGGGTGTCAGAATGATGGGAAGGCTTCATTCCCAACTCTTCATTTTAGCTTATGTCCTGCTAGGCATTATACAAGAATTATTTGACAGTCAGTTTGTTTATACTGACAGCAGAAATTTGCTGTCTGTTTCAGCACATTTCGTATGTGGATGCTGTTAAAATCCTTTGAGCATTTTATCATTTAATATGGCTGTTTTACTTTGTAAAATTAATTAACTGATCATTTATTATTTAGGGTGCTAGATGCTAGACTCTAAAATGACTAATAAGTATGTCTCTGATCAAGAAACTTTTAGAGCTCTAAAATGTAACTGGTTAAAATGTCATTATGTTTAAAGATATAAATGTCTCCGTGGACAAGAGAGGACCAGAAATGCAAAACATGATGAATTGTGGAGAATATTTTTAGTGTCATGGCATCACATTGCTGCATCTTTAGCTAAACAACTATAGTTTCCATCCTGAGAAGGTGCAGTTGTCAAAGCTTGCATTGCAGTGCATAATGTTGTGACACCCATGATTAACCCAATTACTGCTAGTGTCAGCCATCCGCATAGTTTTTACCAAGAAAATGGAGGCAGATACCATTTTCAGAAACACAAAGCAACAGTGGTGTTATGTGTCAGTTTTAATTTTACTGTTATGTGTGATCAATATTGCAGTATTAGCCACTAAAAGAATAAATTGTATTATTCATATGTTAGATTTTTATTTTAAAATCATTTTAAATAATTGAATCAATATAAATAAGATATTCATGAATTGTTTGTCACCATCCGTCTGGCTGTTTTGTTGGACTCGACCAAAAGTTTCAGATCCAATATTAATATGTTCATGACTAAAACTGCAGTATTTTCAAACATGGTACTGTTAATTTTATCCCACACAAACACAGGCTACATTATGTACTCCTAATTAAAACGTGAATATAATAATTGTTTTGAAATTGTCATAATTACATGAGATATTTCTCAACTTTCCTCTGCCAAAAATGAAAAAGGCAAATGAATAAATAAAGGATGCTGTCATTCTCACATTATTTAATATTGCTCACATGTTGCAATTAGATGCTTTATGCCCACTCATGAGGACCTCATAATCATCATTAATTGGCATTTGTTTTAAACATCCCCAACAAATTGCAAAATGATGCACGTTTCATTTGTGACATTTTCCTCCCTCATCTCCCAGAGTTGCTTGACAATGGCCTCATCAGTCGCATTAAAATTTTCTTCTTTTCCCACTGGGAGAACAACAAGATTGAGCCAGGGATGGAGGCGGATGATACTTAGGAGGGTTGTGCAAGGAAGATGATAGTGATGAAAATAAGGTCTACGTGAAGGATACTCGTGGTTCTGCTAACTGTCTTACATCTCTCCTTCCATGATTTAAGGCTACATATGTAATCAAAAAAAAAAAAAAAAANAAAAAAAAAAAAAAAAGACTGCCAGCGCTGATTTATAGTTGCCAGTTTCAAAGATAAACGAGGTTGAATAAATGACAATATCATCTATTAATTTAGTTTCTTTTGTTTGATGCTTAGTAAATGCTATTAGTTATTATTATTAGTAACTACTGGACAACTGGATGAGTGATTCAGAACCATACTTAGCATCTGTTTCTCTCTCTCTCTCTATCTATCTATCTACAGAAAGGCATCATACAGCTGCTATCACCACTCTCAATGTTTATTTCTATAGAATCCTATACATTTAAGAAGTTAACTCCATTCATTTTCCCCTGGTGAATTGCAGCTCTTTGGAGGGAGCCAAACTAGTTCATTCAAGGTGGTAGAAACGGACGGCTGGACTACCTACTTTTCCAGTTACAGTGACCTTATAAATTCATATTGTATATGCAGAAACGCACACACAAAATACAGAGAGAGAGAGAGAGAGAGAGAGAGAGAGAGAGAAGTNTGCAGAAACGCACACACAAAATACAGAGAGAGAGAGAGAGAGAGAGAGAGAGAGAGAGAAGTTGGAATCTCAACAACATTCTTATGAGATTTCATGCCGTTTTCCTTGGTTGGTTTACAGACAGGGCTGCACATACAGTAAGCAGTAGTTGGTATGCATGCATGCCCTCAAAATGGACTCTCCTGTATGGGCTCATTTGTCTACTGAGTAGCAGAGATACACAGAGCAGAGAGGGAGAGAGACAGAGAGACCTGTGACCCGAGCATATTTGCATTGAAAGGAAAGGAAAGGCGAGATACCTGCTGCAAATTCCGCTTCTACCTGGAGCAAGCACACAAAGCATCCCGCTCTCACTGCAAGCTTTTGAAGCTTCAGTGAATAACTGTTGTGAAATTAAAGAGTTACTGTGAGTTTTGGAACACAAACATACACATACAGACATGCACATATGTGTGTGTGTGNTAAAGAGTTACTGTGAGTTTTGGAACACAAACATACACATACAGACATGCACATATGTGTGTGTGTGCGTGTGTGTGTGTGTGTGAGTGAGTGGGTGTGCACCCTTCCCCGTTTGCCCCTTGGGCAAAACGAGGCAGCAAAAAAATGAAACAAACAGGAAGAAGTTCATCTGCATGGAGGCATTTTACTGAAAACACGGAGACTTCTGCCAGCGAATCAGATTGAACTTGACACAGTTGACAACAGTTATCGAAAGCACATCTGTACAAAGTGTTTAAAGTGCTTCCTTAACAATATGTTGGAATTATTTTTATGGATCATCTTCCTCAACAGTAGGAGAAGCTGACAGTTGGCCAGTGTAAAGATTACACTTCACATTTTTGATTCATGTCAGGTACTCATTTTAATACTGAACTGAAAAAAGTGTAACTTGTGTATAGACATGGGCTTTAGCAGCAGTCACGTTGTAAAATTTTCATTCAAAATTTCAGACATTGTTTTGCAAGAGTGCTACGTAAATGGGCTATTGGTAAATTTGTCATACTGCAATCTAGGACCACAGTTTTAGATTGACTAAAGATATCATCATGGTCGCTCATGACTTTGAACTTTCATCTGCAATAGCCCAAAATCGTGGTTTGTAGGATCTTAAACTTGGTGGCTGAAAGTGGGTAACCACTATGCTAGCATATATTCACATATTGACAGGTCAGCAAGTGTGGAAACTTTGATTTTCTTTTTAAAATATAAAATAATTTTAGGAAACATAAAAATACTAATTGTTTCAAATTAATGACCCTGAGACAATTCCAAACGATGCTACCTTTCCCAACTTTCCATGCATACAAGTGCACCAAAGTCTGCTTGCCTTCAATTGTTATATTTCCACTGGAAAACAAACATAGACTGTAATATATGTGCAGCAGGTTGACAGGCTTGTTGATAACTAACAGTGACTCAACCTAAACTTCATTGGCTGCTGAGAATTCTGTAATTCAAAAACAATTTCCTGCCTTTATTCTGTTTTGGAGCAAGTGTCTGAATCCCAGTGGCAGGATATTTACTTCAAAGCGAGTATGCGTGTTGGGGGGGAGGGTGTTTCAGATGTGCTATACTTAGTATCTCTCAGATGCAACTGTTGTGTTCATCAATTGTTTAATTCTTCATGAAAGATGGATCTGTGTCAGACTTCAGTTTCTGCCTTCACAGTTGTAATGTTCTTCCTTTCACACAAAAAAAGCAGTTATGTGACACAATTTGTGATTCTTTTCCCGACTGTTCACCTAAAAGAACACTTTATTTTCTTTATTTGATCTGTTTAATTTTTTAAAGTGTTCATTCATCGTGTTGTCACAGAAAACCTTCACAGGAAATCTTCCTGAGATCTGACATGAGATCAACATTGTAATAAGAACACAGCCATCAACCAGTTTTTTACCAAACAAGAATGACTTTCAGCATTTTTGTCAACATTTTTGCATTTAATACCCATGTTGCAGTTTTTGGATGACTCTCGGTGAATGGATATGCATCTATGTTAAATGGACAAACACTGTATTTCTATAAAACATTCTCATTCAAGAGAGAGAGAGAGAAAAAAAAAGGCAGAAAGCACTGCCATAACTTGATTGTGCTTAATGAGGCCAAGATGCTCTTTCACACACGCTTGCTAAGACACACAGTGCAACCGACAGGGCTCCTGATGTCAGTTTCATAAATCACATTTCTCCAGGTCTGGATTTAAGACTGGAGCAGATTCTGAAATCCATTTTGATTTCCACAGTGGCACGAGGTAATAAATCATTAAGCACACTCCCTTATGCATCCTCTTAAAGAGCAGCAAACACTAGCTCGTAAATCTCCTGTGACTTTACCATCTCTCCTCAGTGGAAGGAGGAAAAAAAAAAACAAAAACAAAACAAAGCCGTGCCCATCCTCATTTCAGCATGTTTCACCCCAGCACTTTCAGCTTTTTGATGTCTGTGGAACAGCTGTGTTCCACAGCAATCCAACATGACCACAAACCGCTGAACAGCTTCCACTGACAGCGCTCCGAGGTTCTCCCCTTTGAGTCTTGTCTCACGCTATTGCGTACAATCAGCCTTTGAATGTTTGAAAGCGGAGCTGTCATACGCTTTTAAAAATGGAAAAATGCCTGATGTTTTGAATCTAGAGAGGAGAAGTGGAATACCCATGCAAGCTGCAGTAACTCCACAGTAAGCTTCTCTTGTTAAACTGACCTTGAATGCCTATTGAATGGTTTCTTTTTAATCATTATATATAATGAAGAGCGAAAGGAAACATCAAAACAGTAGAGAAATGCTAAAAAAGTCATTCTTTGTGCAGTTTTCTGTAGCTGCTTAGAATCGAGTATACAGGTGGCGCAAAATAATAGGAAAACTAAAATGTGGTTTTGTGTTTTTGGAAAATGGTTGTAACATGTGGGTTGTATACAGTATATTGGGCTTAAACATGCACACTCACCAGTATGGTCCTTTAAATGGTATTTGGAACTGTTGTTTTTATTGTATCATAACACCATCTACATAGTTGTGTACTTAGCATAAGGACTTTGAAGTGTATTAGTGCACAAATGTAATAGAATATTACATATATATGTATATTCTGTATATTCTATGCAGGATATGTAGAAGAACTCTAAAAAATCTGATAACAATCATACAATTATCCTATCATGACAGTGATCACATTCATATTTTCAGAATTTACTGTATGAATTGTGATATATTCAGGTTTCTCTCATAATATGTTGTACCTCAGCTGTGATGTACTATATTAAATGAGCCTAAACTTCTGGTTTGGCTTTGATAGTAAGGCATAATTCTTTACACCTTGGCTAAATATGCCACATGAAAGTTCAGTGGCATGCATGAAGTACTTTGGGGGTTTCACTACTCTCAACATGTCAGATCTGAGCTGGTAAAATCTCTAAAGGTGTACAAAGAAGCACATCTTTTGAGAATAAAGATGCCTGATTGCCCAGAATCTCTGATTTTGCTCATCAGGGAAGATGTTGTAAGTCAGCTCATGATGGGAGCACCAGAACTAATCAGCAGGTGACAATCTCCACAGGACTTATAGGATGCAGCATCTGGGACTTTGAGTTCCCCTTCAGTGGAATGTCTAACCTACTGGGAAGGACTGCTAAAGAGGGCATAATGGGATTCTTGCTTTTGGGAGGAATTCATCATGGCAGCCTGACATTTACCATTAGACTTGTTAAATTCACTAACAAAGCAGTTTAGTTATCTGTGCACAGCAGAATAGAACATAATGGGACAATGCAGCATGATACAATGAAATAAGGCGACATGATGCCCAGCAGGAACATACCAGCATTTTTTCCAACAATACAAATGACCACATCATAAAAACAACACATGCAGGCATGCTGCAGAGTTGTCAGTCTTTGACTTGCATTTTCATATTCATGTGCTGTGGGGAGCGAGTTAAACGAGTAATGTTTATCTTAGCAATCTTGGGTGAATGCATTTAATACTAAATGGGAATCCTATCAAAAAGGAGCAGAAATTTCTGGTTTTTTTTTTGTTTTTTTTTTTTCCTCTGGGGAGGTCAGAAAACTGGAAACCTTGATTGTTGTTATCTTTAAAAATCATATGATTGATTTTTTTTTTTTTCCTTCGGTCCTGGGTTAAATCTGACAAGGCCTTTTCTGTGTGGAGTTTGCATATTCTCCCTGAGTATGCGTGGGGTTTTCCTCCAGGTGCTTGATTTCACATTGAACATTTTCAAGTGTATATTAATAAAATCAACAGAAATGTCTGTGGCAGGACTCGGAAAGTCACAACAGGGAGAATTTACTTCGTGCCAAAGCTGGAATACGTTCCTAATAGTAGCCTTATTTTCATCATACACCAAGCAAAACTTTGCCCACAGAATTATGAATTTTAATGCACTTCAAGACACCATTTCTATAGCTGCATATTGTTTCAGCTTATGTGAAAAAAACAAAAGTGCTGCCTTCAGATGGCTGAACGAAACAACGGAATGCAAAATTGAACAAATGTGCATTGATGCATTGATGAAGGTGCAGACAAAGTACCGATGATGCAAAATCTGCCACAACACTGTCCTCTGAACCAAAACAAAGACCTTCCTGTTCTGTCAGGTATTTGATTCCTATCTGTGTTTGTGTGTGTGTGTGTGTATTACTATGTCTGTAGAGGTTCTGTGTGTGCATGTGTGTGTTGTAGAAGTAGTATGAGGGATCACGTACACATATGATGGATGTCTTTTGATGTCTTGTGATGTGAAGGACATGTGTGTGTACTCGTGTATGAAATATACTATATGAAAAATTGTGACGCAACTACAAAATAGCTTTCAAAAATAGGTTTAAAAGTATTCAGCATAATGTTGAACACATTTCATTTATTGCTTTAGTAGAACTGAACCTTGCAAAGCTCAGTATTTAGAGGCCAACATTTTGGAAAATTTAAGGAAAAGGATGGGAAAACAATTATGTATTTCTACCAACATTCTATTAGAATGGCTGCCTTCAATCATTCTATTGAACACGTCACATTTACGCCTGGAAAAATCATTTCCATTGAAAATCAAAAACAGACAGGAAAAAGGAATTAAACATGGATTTTTATTATGGAGTTGTTAAAGATTAATTTTCATTCAGGCAAAAGTTCACATATTAACATACAGCTTGTTTATATTTTATTCTTTGGCAGTATTAAACAGGTTTATTTTATGGACAAGAATGGCTGCAGCTCTTGTCTTTAAGATGATCACTTGATCAGCAACGCCTTTTAAAATTTTTCACATGCTGGCAGGAATCCAGTCAAAACCTCTCAGTCTCCAGCGGTAACTTCTTTCATGTCAAATTTGATTTTGCTGAAAAGGAAACTATTCAACAACAAGACACGACTCTGAATACAAATTTCTCCATTAAAGTGGCTGTGATGTTGGCAGTGATGTTGGGATAAAATGACAAAAGTTATAGCCCAATGAGCTGTGGCAATTCCAGTCAAACTGAATGAAATAGACTATCTATCCTGTCAGCTGTGGAGGAGCGCAAACAGACCTAACAAATTTGTGGCTACAAAATTCTAAATGAATGCAAAATGGATTTGTTTTGTCATGGTTACATCCATGCCCTTTAAGAATGATGTTTTACAGATGTTCCTGTTCATCAGAGTCTGTTTACCTCTTCTTACCCTCTCGCTGCACACGAGGACATGATCATTGGTTTTCCTAGTGCTAAGTTCCCTATGACTACACAACTCCATAAATCCCAAAATTGCTGAGCCATTCATATTGCACAACAGTTGTTCTTGGAATCTTGCCACTTGACAGTGTTGTGGTGTGGAAACTGCACAACTGAGTGAAGACAAAGTGCACAAATTACAAGATTGCATAGCTTAGAGGAGACGATAAACATCTGAGAAGTGAAAAAGTTCCAAAGTTAAAACATAAAAGAGGTCAGTGTGATTTTGCCAATTTGGCCCCAAGCAAGCTGCATGCCATTCAATTTTGTGGAATATTTTGTGTGGAAAAAGGCAGATTTTTTTTTTTTTTTTTTTNTTTTTTTTTTTTTTTTTAGCCTCTGTGTCACTGACTAGCACATTATTGTTGTAGAGACTTGTCGTAGGTCGTAGATTTGTTGCCGAAAACTTCAGTTATCCCGGACAATGTGAGGACTTCTTCAACAGGTCAGGATGCATCTCCAAACTGCTCAGACTTAACGAGTTTGGTAACAGGCAGAAGCAGCGGTTTTGCTCCAACCTGAGGTCATTATCCCAGATGGGAAAAGTGTGAATTGGATGGGAAAAATGTGCAGTCTGCACTTGGCATAAATGTTCATTAGATTACATTCTGGAAAATTTCAAACAGCTACACTAAAAACGTGTCAGGTACTGGTTGTTTTGTCCAAAAAATAATTGCCATCTTTCTACAAAAACTGTGACACATCACAGTTTACCGATACTGAGCCTTCCAATTATCCCCCAACACGTTACCAGGCATGCATCACCAATCACCACAGCCACAGACTAGCATTGTGTGACACTTCCAAGTCACATTTAAAGAACTTTATAACTGATTTTACTTTCTTTTTACAATTCTAACTGATGTGTGCACCATTGATGTGTTACCATTTGAATTATTTAACATGTAATAAGACAACCATACAAAGCATCTGTATCACACAGGACAATAAGGTGCTAAGTTGCCTCTCATGTTCATTTCACACAAAGCTGTGACTGCTTTTGATGCGGTATAAAGGGCATAAATTGACCTGACAGATGACTCATCCATCCTGAGATCACAGTTTGACAGACTCATGTAATGGGGTCAAAGTTCTCACTTGTCTTTGTAAGAGTGCTTGACCCCTCTTTCTGCTTTTTAAGCTGCACTCCTGCAGGTCTTTCTGCCGCTATCACTTTGCAGTGCCTTGTATCAAGCCCAAACCATGATCATCTTCAGGCCTTGTGGACTTTGCTGGACAGTCTGCCATGTGAAGACCTTAACTTGGGTCACTTATCAAAAAAATATTACCTTGTTAACAACAAAACGATGCACCAACCTCTATAAATTTGACATGGGGTTGCTGCAGGCCATTGCAATTGGTAGCATGTCCTGTTGATCAGCCCTGTGCTAGGAAATAGGAGTTGAACACAGGTTCTTTGTGTGAAAGGGGGTATTAGTCATTGCTTACACAAAAGTGCGACAGCTCCACCGGTTTGTCAATCCCAGAGGTGGCAGGATGGATATGCAGCCTGAGGTAAAGCGCTCCCTGACCAGCTTTTTTGCACCAAATGTGAAAGCGTTGGGTATAGCAATGGTGGACACGTGAGCTACTAAACAGAACTTCAGTCCACAAATATACTCACCTCTATAATGGTATAATTCTACAATGGTGTAAAAGAGACCCGCTACATGGATGCTGGATCATAATGCAGATGGTTAAACTTCTGTTTAAGTAAACTGATGCTTATGAGATCATATTTTCTTTCTAGAGCTGGGAAAACAAACAGTAAATTAACATGAAATAAAATTCCTGTTGTACAGTTCAAGCAGCATGTAGTTCCAGTCAAAGAATCCAAGCATATATTCCTGGTTTACCTGCCTAAATACATTAACCATGCCTTGAAATAAATAAATACCCTATATAAAAGAAATATTACAGATTGGCAACATAATTTGTTGCATTAAGAGAAAAAAGTTTTACAAAATTCTGTCTTCTTTGTCATAACTGACAGGTGACCATTCGGTTTCTTTGGGAGCGAATAATTTTGCTCGTTCACCTGTGAATCTGTTTTGTGGAACTAAAGGGAAGCTGTCACTCTAACTGATGTTGCTGCCTACGAGTAAATGCAATGTGGTACTTCAATGTTACTATTTCAGCCTAAGTGATAAATTCAGTCCACATAGTTTCTTCAAAACTTTTTTTTTCATTCTTTGCAATATCCGTCTATTCTTGCCTTCACTTGCTCCTAGAAAAACCTCTTTTCTCTTTGCATGAGATAGGTCCCGCCACTTCCATGCTTGACTTCTCTTCATCCTTTGACCTCCTCTGTTTCTCGCTTAGACATGCTTTCTGTTACAACTTACCCCTGAGATGACTGAACCTGTTTCAATCAAGTTAACAAGGCTTTGGGCAATGAAAAGAACAAATCGGAACAAATCAAACTTGTCAACGGATTCCTCTCACTTTCAATTTCCAGGTTATCATTTGTTTCAAAGCAACTGACATCACACTTGGACAAAAAAAAAAAAAAAAAAAAAAAAAAAGATTCTAGTGTTCTAAGTTATTTTTCATAGGTGACTCTTGATCTGTCTGTAGCCCAGAGATTTTGTGCTGTGGCAGATGAAAGTTAGAAATACTGTTTGATTCAGGTTTAAAATTGTCTAGCCAATGTACAACATTCTAAGAATATATGGATGTAAATTTAAATCAAAAGCAAGATATGACATTTAATGTCATATCATAGTTGTTATTTTTCATTGGTATATTTTCTGTAGCATCCTCCTGTACGGATTATTTAGTTGATAGGGTAAAGTTTTCTAGATGTTGTGTCATGGTGATTATTATTTCAGCAGCATTTCATTAGTCACTGAATCCTCAGCCCACTGAAAAATATATATATCTATGCAGACTAATAGGCTGTTATTTTGCAGTCCAATGGGAGGTATGTGATTGTTGTAAAATTTCCTGTTGTCATCATTACATATAGCAGAAATAGCTTTTTTTTTTTTTTTTTTTTNTTTTTTTTTTTTTTTTTTGATATTCTTGACATATTCCATGGAGTCCATCTATCCTGGAGATGTATTAGATTTTGTTTGTATTTAAGAGCCAATTACAACAGCGATTACTGGACAAGTGTGATAAAATTACATTCCTGAAATAGAAAACGAAATCCATAATTTCCACCCTCAGGCACATTTCTCTGATACACTCTAAGTTATTGCCATGGGATGCTTTAACCCAGAACTATTTTCACACTTTCACATAAGAATGTGCAGAGGTTTGTAGAAGACAAATCTCTAGGCTGGTGGATTTGCTTGTATATAAATCAGCATATCTTGAACAGTTAATTAAAACTGTGTGAGTTGTGTGTGTGAGGATATGAGTACACTGGATCCTAGATGCTAGTGTACCTTAATGTTTCTAATCTGTCAGGGCCTACATGCATTTGTGTGTCTGTCCATGTTTATTTACACTGTATGTATGACTTTAGAATTGTGCATGCATGTGTATGTGTGCTATTATGGATGAGAGGGATGGAATATTCTATTAATATAATTGTTTCATACAATTAACCTTGAGAGGGCCTTCATTCTCCTGTGTCATTTTGGGCTCCATTAAACCAGAAGGTTTATACTAATTCCAGTGAGGATTAAACAAAAGCTGAAAAAGGGGTAAAGGAGGATTTGCTGAAAATAATTCAGGGATGTTTGCTGCTGCGTTCTACATTCCCGCTACATTAGGTCCTGTAGCTGAAAACGTTCACAAGTCAAACAGACATTATTTTTGCCCCATATTGATGAAATAGTTTATTACATGATTCCAGTGGTGACCCTAAGGGGTGGCCATGGCCATCATGGTGAACTTCCTGGCCACCTCCCTGCCTCCTTAAGGTTGACTTGTCCTTGCCTAACTTGCCCTTAAACATCCTATACATTTAAGGCAGAACTAGTGAGGCAGACTTTTTTTTAGGACACTTAGGACACAGCTTCTTACTTTAATTTCCTGATCCACCTCAAACGTGATACAGCCTGTAGAGGGCACTCTGACTCTTGTAGAGAAAGTACCATGAAATGAAGAGAATTGATAAAATGAACAGAAAATTTGCATTTTTTTAATGAAATGGTCTTAAAAAAAAAAATCAACATATAACTTGCGCACCCTTTATTCCATCTACGCCACATAACTTTTTTAGCGTGACACCCCACAATTTTAACTGGCCCCATCTGCCCCCCTCCCCCCGACTAAATATTTTCTGCAGGTGCCACTGTATAATTGAACTGTAAACACATGAAAACTGTTAATCAAATAATGCTTTAGTGTGTACAGGGAAATAAAGGTTAGTCAAATAATGATTTAGTGTGTACAAGAAAATAAATGCTGGGAACAAAGTGGAATAAATTTAAATTGCTGGTATTTTTACCGGTATTGACTGTATTGTATTCATAATAAAACACAATGAAAGTTTCTAAGGAAAAAGAAAGGATGCTGTCCTTTGAACAGAAGAGATGCAATCTAGATTATCTGTATTTGACTTGACCACTGATATTTTTATGTCGATTTTTGTTTCTGTAATACTTTAACATCCCAATAATGTTCCTTGACCCGGCAGACACTACCAAAGGGTACACACACTGAATACATCTCAAAGGTTAAGTGCTTTTTCTGTGTTATATTGAAGACAATTTCTAATGTCTCCACTCCTGCCTAGCCATGACAGAATATTAATAACACATTTTGATATGATGTAATTTAATACACCATTACAAACTACCGCCTCAAAAATGATCATACGTTACATCTGAAACTTAACATTTTAAGATGTGATTTATTACAGCTTATTGCACCACAGCAGATTGCACAGGTTTTACCAATAAATTGGTAACAGAGTACATGTCTGTCAGCTGAAAATCGTGTCTCCAAATTTGTGGAATAAGATTTTGTGCACTGACCTTGTGTTCGACTCTTTAAACTAAGATGACTGTTGCTTTCTTCTTACTGGATCAACGTTGGTTTTATTTGCACGTGTTCTTCTTTTATTTCTTTCTTGGCTGTTGCCACAATCTAAAAATCTTTTAATTGCTCAATTTTAAAACATGGCACATCTGTTTTTTTTTTGTTTTTGTTTGTTTTTTTTGAATACAGAAACCGAAATTTGAGAACTTACTTTTAAACAAGGACATGTAAAATTTCACAGTAATCCTATTTTACAAAAAATAATTAAGCACAGATGTCTAATGACTGAGTTTTCACTTCCAGGGCTGATGGCAACTCGAAAAGCACGACCGTCCATGCACTTGCATTGCATGGTTCAGCCCAGGGTCAGGGTCATTTCACCTCTTACTTTGGAGGTTGATGAATAAGGCTGCGCAGATTGTAAAACTCAATTCTCTCAGAAGTCAGGGTTTCATATTTGCTGTGATGTTTACAGATGAAGGGATGGAAGAACAGAGCTGCACATATGAATTAGAAATTAAGATGAATGGATCTGTCTGGTGTTAGAGCCGCAGGAGACTTTAGCTAAGTATGTAACCGCGACTACTTTGGTCTGCTGGAGTGCTGCCAAATTGAACGGTGTATGTTTACTAAAGATGTTTTATCTCTGGTGCACGCACGCACGCATGCGCGCGCGCACACACACACACACACACACACACACCTCTCGCCACCACCACCTTGGCCAGTGTTCATGTGTACCACAACACCACTGCATATTTCCATCTCTCCCTGTTCTGCCCACATCTGATTAGCTAAATTGTGCGTGTTTAGCCAATCAAGATCTGGGAGGCACCAACACTTGATCAGTGCATACACTTCATACAGCTAATCGGGTGCAGGCAGAGCAGGGAGCGATGGGACATATGCAGTGCTGGCGTACATGATCAGGACTGGGAATCACTGACCTTGGCAATCACCACTTCCTGTCAAGCTGGGAACAAGCTGCAGGATTCTCTGTTGAATCGGCCGACTGGATCTAGTCAGACTCATTGTGAATCAATTATATTCTAGTGTGATCATGGTTGAAATTCTTGACTCCTCCCAACTGGATGCCAAAGGTTTTTTTCAAACATGTTTGAAAAAAACAAGTTTTTTTTTCAAACATGTTGCCTGCACATGCACAAGCGAAAAAGGAGGATTTGCTGAAAATAATTCAGGGATGTTTGCTGCTGCGTTCTACCTTCCCATACACTGTCATACACATGCACATGCACAAGCGAAAACATGTTTTTTTTCAAACATGTTTTCGCTTGTGCTCCCACATGGGAGCACAAGCAAAGGACATACAGAAGAACAGGAAGGAGAAGACATGCTGAAAGTTGTGATGTCAGTTCGGTTCTTTGTTCTATTCACAGCATGGTTTCAGTTTGGAGATTTAGGAGAATGAGATTTGGGACAAGATGTCGGTCTCTCAAGTCGTCATTTATTAAACCTCTGATCATTGTGTGTGAACACCTGTGAAATAAGAACTTTATTGTAAAGACCACCAATTTTGTGTGAACTGCCTCATTTAGCAAATACTTTAACAGCCTCCTAATGCCTCCTTAAGCTTGAAGTGATTAATAAAAATGTTTAAACTGTTTTCAACAGATACAAATTGTAATTTGTTCCAGATATGCTCGGAGGTCAAACTACTTGTCTGAGGGTTTTTTATGTAGTAAATGGGCTTGTTTACACGCTCCATGAAGGACTCCAGGGAACATCAAATCGCCAGTACATGAAAACAGTCTATTTGATGTCCTGCAATGGGCTAAACTCCAAACAGCAGTTGAATGAGTGAAATGTTGATATCTTTCCCGCAGGGCTTAGCTTCGATCTGAGTGCCGCATGTGTGATCTTGTAAAACGAATCCTTCCTTCCTCTAGAACATTTTTTTTCTTTTCATTATGTGTCATACCTGCATCCAAAGAGATGATTACGAACAGTTGTTAACCTCAAGATACTGTATCAATATAATGTGTCCTTTTCACTCTGTGTGGAAGAAACAGTCATTCTTAAATTCATAAATCTCTTGATAGAAGTGTAATTAAATCAATGCAAGGAGGTTACGATCCATGAAACAGTTAAACTGGAGTTGTTTCTCAAGGGTTGTGCATAAAAAAAGGAGAGACCTTATCACCACAAAAGACCAGTGAGGCTCCCAAATCGTGTTTTCATAATGAATAGATAATAGAGGACACAGGAGTCAGCCTTGTTTTTATTATATTCCTGAGGCTATTACAGAAGATGTCGATTGTCAGAACAAAAATGAACTGAAAGAAACACAGCACTGTCAGGTTTGTCAAAAAAAAAAAAAAAAAAAAAAAGTACGAACCTGACAGCTCAATGAAATTGTGGGTAATAGTTCATTTTATCTGTGTTCGTGTTCCTGGGATGTATCATGACCAGACACCTGCAACCTAGAGAAAATGCTAGCGCAGTTACAGAGCCAGAAACTTCAAATGGGGTGAGGATTTAAGTCAAAGATTCTAATCGGCAATGGCATTATCCCAGCCTTCAGGCATGCATCTGTGGAACTGTTCTATTTAGTTATCTATCTCTCAAACACACGCCTGATGCTCCTTTGAGTTTGTAGGATTTACTGTCAGGAATGTTCAAAACATTCACAGATGTTTGGTTTTCACGTGTGGATGTCTGAGTTTGAGATCAATTCAGAGGGAAGTCTAAACAGCCCTTGCTCATAGTCTGACCTCTCCGATAAAGAACATTTACAGTATCTGCACTCAATCTGTACTGTAATTTGGAAGCAAAGACTCTGCAAAATCAATTTCAGCTTCACTTTTTCCCATATTTAACACTGTGTGCTCACACTTAGAGTTACTCAGCATAAATTCTATAGCCACATGAAGTGATTTTTTTTTGGCCTGTTTACATCTCCAGACTTTTGCATTTCATTGTTTCTGTCCATCTGTCTAATATTCTCTCTCTCTCTCTCTCTCTCTCTTTCCCTCTCTCTCTCTCATTTCATACTGTTTACACAGTCTTATTGTCAATTAGGGAGTAAATATAGGATATTGTGCCCTGTAGGAAGTAAAAACAAAAGAAAGAAAATGGGGGAAAAAAAAAAAGGCTTATTGTCAGTAGAATATTTTCTGGTGGCCACATGTTGTATAGTACAATTGCACGAGGGGAATCTAGGTCTGTGGTTATTCTTGCAAAAACAACAACTGTGGCTGGTGAAATGTTACCTTTGTGAATTCTTGCACAAAAGAGAAAGACGTTTGCAAAACTAAAAATGGCAAAGTATATTAGTGTGTTTTGTTATTAATATATATCAGGTACACATCGGTAAACTTAATACCGATTTAGCAGTAATATATAATTTCTCAATTTACTAGAAGTGATACGGCCCCTGTGTGTGTGCGCATGTGTGTGTGTATCTATCTATCTATCTATATAGCTATATATATGTATATATGTATATATATATATATACATACATACACACTTAATGTAAATAATGCAATTCAGTGACTTTTTGTTCATTTTATTTATAGTGTATCTCAGACTTAGTGGCTTTTATTAAATGTCATCATTGTCTGCAGGGATATTGAATCAGTTGGTGTGGGTTCAACTAAAATAAATGATATGTCTTCCATTCTGTGAAATTAGCTAAAACTGCAACATCATGGCATCTTCGGGGTACCCACAAAGGATCACAACCAGTGGGCACACTTTGCTCCAGTGTGACAGGAAGGAGTAGTCTAAAATGAGCTGATGGGGCATAAGCACACATTTACTGCAAAAAAATAAGGGAATTCGTGGAATAACATTTTGAAATCTAAATGCAAATTGGGAAACCACTGTGTAGATGGATGTACATTAGCTGTGTGTGCCTGCATGTGTGTGAGTTAGTTTGCACACATACATGCAGTTCCATCGATACATATTCGCACAATATGTTTTTAGCAAGCCTCCGAGGCCTGGCTGGAGCATCCAGATAAGGGCTGCTAGATGTAGTACAGTGCTTTATGTAATGTGCTGGCTGCTGTGTGTTGCATATTGTGTAGTTGGTGTCACTGTGTTATCTGAAGGGTCCCAGGAAGCCTCTTAGGTTCAGCTTTTCAGGCTATAGTAATGGCTATAGGTCGACGGTTAAAATTAATTAAAATTTCTTAACTATATTTGCAAGGACTACATTTCAAATTTGTCAAATTAAAAATTAGTTTTTTTATGTAGTCTTGAACATGTTGATGCACACATTTTTCTATCACTTTGTGCATTAAAAAATCTATTTTAGAGATGAGATCAGATTCAGATCAGATTAGATTTATTTGTCATATGTATGTTAACACAGGGTCAACAGTACAATGAAATGTGTTTCACGAGAGAAACGGGTCAGCTCAGCAGTAAAAAGGAACAAAATAATAAGAGCACTTCTACAAAAGATAAAAAAAAAGGTTGAGAATAAGAAAACCGATAATAGAAAAATGATAATACCAGATAAGTATTAAAACAAAATATAACACTGTACTGTGCAAATGGCAAAAAGAAAAATACACGAAGAAAAATATATAATACTATATACATTTGTAAAGGGATGTTATGTAGGGATAAAGTGACATGTGGTATATTGTTATTGCACAGATGTGATAAAAAAAAAGTATATGAAAGAAATATAACACTCTTATATACATACAGGGAAATATGTTC
>VXCM01006930.1:18525-38489 GCA_014773175.1 Lucifuga dentata
TTTTTTTACCTGCAGCTTTTCCTTTATTTTTTTTTTTACCTGCAGCTTTTCCTGCGTCAGCTCGTCAAACAGCCTCTCAGCATCAGCCAGAGACGTAAGTTTGTCCAGGAGAAAAAGACTGGAGTCCTCGCCGGCGTCCTGCGGATCAGGTCCGCCGCGAGCCGCCTGCTCGTCCCAGCCCGGCTGGAAGTTTCCTTCAGGCAGCTTCACGGCACCAGAACATTCTGAGGAGGAGAAGCAGCATCAGGAGACAGACAGAAAGGACAATTTCTGCTTATAGGAGGACAAAGTACTTTTTTTTTTTTGGCTTTGCCTCTTGATGGACTTTGTCACTCAGACACGTAGTTTTATAAAAGAAAAAGGACATGGATGAACTAAAGTGTTTTGTTGTTACCGTCGTCTCTGTCCGCGGTGCTGAACTGGAGTCTCTTCCTGGGACTGGAGCTGTGGAACGAATGGCGTCTCTGGTCTCCTCGTCCATCAAACCTGCAGACGGAACCCAGTGTGTAATACAGACGACAACACGGTGAACATGTCATATCTTCTGCATTTTTCCCATTTTTCTTTGCAGATAAAGATTTAAGGATTCTTTGGGAGGTAAGATGTTTTGTTTTTGTTTTATTTTGCTAAAATCCCCTAATCTGTCAAAATCACAACAGGTGAAACACACCTGAACAGTCAATATTTCACCTGCTGACACCGACACGCGACTGTAGAACTGACACTTGTTTTTAAGTTCTTAGTAAAAGCTGTCTTCTCCTGGGACTATATTTCCTGGCGGAGGCATACATTTTCTTCCATGTTCGGTGTTGAAATGCTAAAATTACGCTACTTTGACAAAAAAAAAAATATATATATATATTATATACATCTTGTTTGCTATAGTAGATTACCTAGCTCAAGCATGTTTCCATTCTCTTGATTTTTCTATTGTACTGGAAGTGGCGGTCTGGAAGGTAGGAAAAACAATTCTAAAATGTACCACTCCAGTAGTATGTTTTGTAAAATGTTTGAGCTGTATTTATTGGGCCTAAACATGTAAAAACCACAGGTTTGGTCCTTCAAATGAAATTTTGGATAACAGCGTTTTACAGGAGCTGTAATTCATCCCTCATTAAAGGACCATACCAACATTTTTCAAGTTTGAGCCTAATATATTCAGTTTTCATACATGTTATGTTACTGACAATCATTTCCCAAAGGATGAAACCGTATTTCAGCTTTCCTGATATTTTGCTAAATCTCTTAATCTTTCAAAATCAAATATTCAAGTGATACACCCACCTTAAAAATCCATGTTTCTCCTGCTAATAGTTACACAGCCTTATGAAGTCACGGTCCTTTAAATTTTTCCATAAACGCAGGTCTTCTTTTGGGACTATATTCCCCGGTGGAGGCATACATTCACTCCACGCTTTTTATTGAGCTTAAACACTAAAATTACATAACTTCTAAAAAAACCTGAATACACGTCTTGTTGGTGATGATGGATTACCTATCCCAAGAACGTTTACAGTATCAACAAGTTGATTTTAATAGCAGAATGAACTGAAACCAATGGAGGTCTGGAAGGTAGGAAAAACATTTTTAATTCACCGTTCCAGTAGTATGCTTTGGAAATGATTGTCAGTAACGTTACGTGTATGAAAACTGAATATATTCAGCTCAAACATGCAAACTGGCCAGTTTAAGCCATTTAAACAGCAGTAAAACGTCACGGCTGCTGTGTTTCTCACCTGCTGGACAGGTGTTCTTCTCTCGGCATCATGTGACCAAACGCAGTGGAGTAGTTTTCTGACGGGCAGCGTTTCGGGCTGGACTTGGCTGACATCGGTGTGAGCAACGTTTCTCTCTTTGCTGCAAGAAAAGAAATAATACGACAAAATCAATTATAAAACGTCTTTATGTTCTCCAGGAGTTTTTCTGTAAAATCGAGTTAAAGTGGCGACATGAAACAGCAGTCTGTGTTTTAACACGGTAAGCTTTTGGTTTTTATGGTCAGACTACAGAACAGTCTGCCACAGGATCTACGGGTTTTAAAAAATCTGGATATTTTTAAGAAGAATCTTAAACATATCTCTTCAATACTGCTTTTATGTCAACTCCTGATATTTAAAGCTTTTTTCCCCTTTATCTTTTTATTTTTATATCTTTTTTTTCTCTTACGTGAAGCACTCCGAGTTGCACATCGTATGAAAGCGCTATAAAAATAAAGATTATTGTTGTTAAAGCTGACAGCATGTCTGCAGCTGCTATTTAAATAAATCAGGTGAAAAAGTGAAGAACATTATGAGGAAATCTTCGTTTTAATCAGCTTTTAAATTTAAATCCCTTTAACAGGCTTTGATATTTTCATTAGTACTAAAAACTACACATTGTCGTATAAAACTATTATATAAATATTTATTGGTACACATGTACACACATTCTCCTCCTCTTGGTTGTTTGATTGTAAATAGATTTGCATACTTACATATTTTTATTTTGTATTTTTTTTCTTTATTTTTGCTCTTGTTGCCTTATCCTTATATACTAGTGCAGCGTTTGTTCTAAACATACGTGTTCGGACTTTATGGCGTGTGCCACAGCCTGTCATAATTTAGTTCTGCACATCTTCTGAGCTAGTGTTGTTAGCTGTACGGGGTCGGGTTCAGACCATGGCACTGGACCGGAGCATATCCTACCGCATGAACTACTTTTTACCAGCAAAGCTCAGTTTGAGAACCACTCATCCAAACAGCTTCACACGTGACGCTGCATGTCTTCGGGTCCTGAGCAACAAACCTGCTGAATTTCAGCTTCATACATGACGGGTTCTAGAGACGCTGGTGCTACAGACAGAGAAACTGTTTTTATCGATAGATTTTAAGAACCTAGCAGAAAAAGCATTTCACTGTCATACGTGTGACTGTAGGTGATGCATCACGCTGGTACGTACTGGGTGTGGCTGCAGGGATGCTGCGGTGCGCTGGAGGAGGCAGCGAGGACGATCTGTGGCCTTCTGGAGACAAACTCCTCTGAGCCCTGAGCAGAGCTGCAGCTCCCTCTGCTCCCATGCTGCACCTCCCTCCTCCTCCTCCTCCTCCTCCTCTTCCTCCATCAGCTCCAGGTTTTACCGTGTCTCTCTCTGCTGCCAGCCAGACTCGCTCCTGAATGGGCTCTTTGTGTCTCCGCTCCACAAAGCCCACTGTGGACCTCTGATTACCAACCCCTGCACGCACGCACACACACACACACACACAGGATATCAATTTATACTACCAGCAGCATCAAGGACACGTTGTTCCACAGGAAACAGCTGTTTTCTTTTGTTTTTTTTTTACTACTCAAAGGCTGAACGTTTGGCTTTGATTCACGACATGAAGACAAAGTGGCAGCATTTAGATGCAGAAATATTAATATCGAGCTCCAAAATAACCGTCTCGCTGTTACACATCAAAGTTTCATCAAAGTCTGAAATCAGCTTATAGAAAACTGACTGCAGCAAACTGAATATATTAGACTCAACCATGCCAAATGGGTGGTATGGTCCTTTAAGTTTCTGAGTTTTTTTTTTTTAAGTTGGAGCTGTTCTTACAGGGGGCTCGGCTCTCTGTCGCTCTGGTCTCCTCTAACTCTATCAGGGCCCTCATCATCGGCGTCAGGCTGCTCTTCTGCTCCCATTCCGGGGCTTCGAGCGGACGCTGGGACTGCTGAGACGCCGGCTGGGACGGTCCACGCTCTCGGGGCGACGAACATCTACAGAACAGGAAATCACTCACACAATTTATAACAGCTGCTAATAGCGATGCAAGGAAAATCAACAATAATAAAAAAAAAAAAAAAAAANAAAAAACTACCTCCAACTCCCGCCGGACAAAGAGTCTTCCATGGAGCTTCTAGTTCCTGCTGACGGATCGTTTAACGGACACGGTAACTTCTTGTGAATAAGCGACTGATTACTTTGAGGGAACGGTGATTTCCTGCCGCTGTTTGGCTGATCAGGAAGAGGACACGGTGACCTCCGACGGGTGACGTCTGGCTCTACGTTGCATTTAGTGGGTGACAGCAGCAGGTCAGGATGATGGAAAAGCCTGTGGACATTTTAAGAGAGAAATTAAAGGACCATACCAACTATTTTGCCTGTTTGAGCCTAATATATTCAGTTTTCATACATGTTACGTTACTGACAATCATTTCCCAAAGGATAAAACCGTATTTCAGCTTTCCTGATATTTTGCTAAATCTCTTAATCTTTCAAAATCAAATATTCAAGTGATACACCCACCTTAAAAATCCATGTTTCTCCTGCTAATAGTTACACAGCCTTATGAAGTCACGGTCCTTTAAATTTTTCCATAAACGCAGGTCTTCTTTTGGGACTATATTCCCCGGTGGAGGCATACATTCACTCCACGCTTTTTATTGAGCTTAAACACTAAAATTACATAACTTCTAAAAAAACCTGAATACACGTCTTGTTGGTGATGATGGATTACCTATCCCAAGAACGTTTACAGTATCAACAAGTTGATTTTAATAGCAGAATGAACTGAAACCAATGGAGGTCTGGAAGGTAGGAAAAACATTTTTAATTCACCGTTCCAGTAGTATGCTTTGGGAAATGATTGTCAGTAACGTTACGTGTATGAAAACTGAATATATAAGGCTCAAACATGCAAAATGGGTGGTATGGTCCTTTAAAGATCCAGCAGGCACCGCCGGCATCAATACGATGATGTAATACTATGCAGGTGTCAGAGGGACAGGTGAGTCTTACCCAGCTCCAGAAGGTTTTGTGCTGCTGTGAGAAGCAGAACGAGCTCTGGCCTGGTTCTCATGTTCCAGCTGCTTCACCTGAGACTCCAGCTTAGAGATGATCCTGATGAGACGTCAGAGACAAACTCAGTCACAACATTACAGGATTTCCAGAGACAGACGATTAAGCATTCATCACTACTATTATTATTTATATTGTTGGAACAATACAACTACACCTTCACAAAAAGTAGGCGCTTCAACGTTGTCTGAAACAGTCTTTGCACAGGAGGAGCATTTCCCTGTGAGTCAGAAATGCTAACTTGCTAACCAAAGCTAGCAGTCATTCCTCAGCTGCTAACACTTCTTGTCTCTAACAAGTCACTTTTTTGTAGCCGTGCAGTCATGTGACACCAGAAACAGGAAGATACTATTTGCAACAGCACATCGGCGCAACATAAAAACTGAATTTAGTTGTAAGAAGAAGAACTGAAAGTAAGAAGAACTGAAAATGAGATCAGGAGAGAAAATGATCTGACAGGTGATGGAATCAACCTGATTGGTTAGTTTGTATTGCAGCTAATCCACTCACCTCTTCAGCTCTGATATCTGATCGTTAGCATCGACTAGCTTGTTCTCTGTTGACACCAGTTTATTCTGGGACACACACACACAAAAGGAAGAGAAAGCTAAAAAAGCTGAGAAAACTGTCTGTCTCAATGAAATCCTTTCACGTGTTGGAATCATAATGAAATCTTCAGAAGAGCAGCAGGATCCTCACCTTCACTCCTTCGTGCTCCTTCATCAGAGAGTCGTATTCTCCCAGCAGCTGAGGAAGCAAATCAACAGAAAGCTCATCATGAAGGCCATGAGAAGCATTTGTTGGTCGATGTTGCTGAGTTGTGTCAGACTCACATCCTGCAGCATCTTGTACTCTCTCTCCCTCCTGGCCTCCTTCTCGTCCGCCTCCCTGCAGGATTTCTGCGCCGCCTCCTCCAGCTGCCGCACGCGAGCCTTCAGACGAGCCGTCAGGACGTCCTCGTCTTTGGCTGAACGTTTGCTTTCCTCCAGACGCTGCTGCAGAGATTTCACGGTGGCTGCTACTACCGCGTAACGCTCCGGCCACTCCGCCTAAACACACGTCACGTTAACGCTGAGCGCTGGAGTCATGTTACATGTTACTTTTACTCACACGTTCACATATTAAAACATAGAAACATAAAAAAATAAAAAAAAGAAGAATACCAGTTGTTTTTCCAATGAGCTGTTTTTTGCCTCCAGTTCTTGGATATGATTGGCTGCCTCTGCAAGGGCTTTTTCAAGATCCTTACACCTACAGATGAACAAGAATAACAGCAGCATCGTTACAAAAACTTAATAAACTGATGTGACAAAAACCTATACTGTAACTGCACAGACATGGAGGAGTCATGTATGTACCGGCTACAAATGGAGATAATTTGTGCTGAATCAGCCCAAATGTCAAACATAACAATATACTGTCCCAGATTTTTAACTTGATGTGCCACAAGTAAATTTTTAACCTCAAAAATTAACGTAATACCTCAAAGAAAATAGTCTGTCCTTTCAATGTATAATTATGAATTTGTCTTTTAGAATTTTTTTTTTTTTCTTCNGAAAATAGTCTGTCCTTTCAATGTATAATTATGAATTTGTCTTTTAGAATTTTTTTTTTTTTCTTCAAGATTTAAAGGACCATACCATCCATTTAGCATGTTTGAGTCTAATATATTCAATTTTCATACATGTTACATTACTGACAATCATTTCCAAAGCATACTACTGGAACGGTGAATTAAAAATGTTTTTCCTACCGTCCAGACCTCCATTGGTTTCAGTTCATTCTCTATTAAAATCAACTTGTTGATACTGTAAACGTTCTTGGGATAGGTAATCCATCATCACCAACAAGACGTGTATTCAGGTTTTTTTAGAAGTTATGTAATTTTAGTGTTTAAGCTCAATAAAAAGCGTGGAGTGAATGTATGCCTCCACCGGGGAATATAGTCCCAAAAGAAGACCTGCGTTTATGGAAAAATTTAAAGGACCGTGACTTCATAAGGCTGTGTAACTATTAGCAGGAGAAACATGGATTTTTAAGGTGGGTGTATCACTTGAATATTTGATTTTGAAAGATTAAGAGATTTAGCAAAATATCAGGAAAGCTGAAATACGGTTTTATCCTTTGGGAAATGATTGTCAGTAACGTAACATGTATGAAAACTGAATATATTAGGCTCAAACATGCAAAATGGGTGGTATGGTCCTTTAAATGATGGACTTATAAATGATATGTGTTAATTTATTGATAAGGACACAAAGTAAATGGATTAAACCTCTCTGTGAGGGCCGCGTTGCTCTTCTCTAGGTCTCGGGGCAGGTCTCTGAGCTTGAGTCTGTCTCGTAGGACTTGGATCTCAGACTCGTAGTATGCTTTCAGGTCTGCCACGTGTCTGGAGTGCTTCTCTCTCAGGTTTTGCCGAAGTCTGAGGAGGAAACAAAAAAAAAAACTAAGTAGTACCAGTCAGAAAGCAGCGACACTGACAGTCTGGCTGTCANAAACAAAAAAAAAAACTAAGTAGTACCAGTCAGAAAGCAGCGACACTGACAGTCTGGCTGTCAGACTCACAGAGAGAGGACGATCGGATCTTCTCCTGATGAAGCTCTCGCTGCCTGTGGACTGACTGACCCACCAGAGGCTGAGGAAGGCTTCAGGGTGCCGGTGTGGGTGCGACTGCCCTCCTCCTCCTCGCTGGCGCCGCGTTGCTGGCTGACTGTGTGGGCGTATGGCTGGGTTTTAAAGATGGCTGCCTGGGACGCGTTTCCCCAGCAGGGGGAAGGTCCAGCAGCAGAAACGCTGGAGGCATCAGAGATACAGTCCGTATCTCCCACAACCATGCTGTCAGGCGTTACCGGAGTTCCTACTGTGGGGAAACGGTGCGGCTGAGTGGGGAACGTCAGGCTGCTGAAGTGGGAAGGCGAAGTGACACCAGAGGTCCGGTCTGACTGCCGCACGGTAACGGCTGGATCCAAGGTCAAAACCTGAAACAGCAAAAATCAGGAGCGGAGGTTAGAGGCTCGCTGAGGACTGAAACCACGCTACCTGATAAGACGCCCAAACCGTGAACTTTCTGTTTGACAGGTGACGAGTTTCACTACGTGCTTATTTGTTCTGTTTTTTGAGGAGGAAAAGTGCCACAAGTCTGGCTCAAAGGGCAGTTAAGCAGTTTAAACAGTAATTTATTTTACATAATACACCAAAAAGAATCAAATAAGGTATCTGTCGTGGGAAATGCAGTGATGTATAGAAAGAAAGAAAGAAACCAATCAAACCAAATCCAGCACAGGTGTGAAGGGGGAGGGAGAGAGAGAGAGAGAGAGAGAGTGAGGCTTATTTAGCGACCAGGCAGCCAGAATCAGGCCGGATCCACATGCTAAGTGTTAGCGTAGCGCTGACCTGGACGTTTCATTATTGTGTATTGGAGCTGAGCAGTGACTCCTAACGTCGCGTCACGCCACCTTTAGCACCACGCAACGCTCAGATTCTCCGTTTTGACGCAGTGCTCAAAGTTCATTTAAATGAACTTTGACCTTNCGCAACGCTCAGATTCTCCGTTTTGACGCAGTGCTCAAAGTTCATTTAAATGAACTTTGACCTTTCTGACGCTGACCTTTCCAACACGCAACCAATCAGAGCGCTGCTGTACGTCGCATAACCAGAAACACCACGACAATGGAGGAGGAGCTTATAATCTGTAGAGTATACAACATAACTTTAAATCGTATCAGGATCTGGTTAAAAAAAAAAAAAAAANAAAAAAAAAAAAAAAAGGCGCTTGCTTGGCAAAATGTCAGCAGTCAGACAGGGACGTCAGATTTGGAAATAGTTAATATAGCGTCTGAAATGTGAGGTTTCACGCACCCACATTCGCTGTTTTTTCGCTTTTTTTCTCCTAATAAGAGCTTTTTTTTTTGTTTGTTTTTTTGCGATGTCCATGTTGCTACCCAAGTCAAAACCGAAATCCGGTTTTAACCACGAATGTGCAAAGATCGCGTCTAGGCTGCATCCTGTCTTTACAGTCCATGCTAACCGTTAAATTGTCATTAGCAACGAGCGCTTCCTGTCAGCGCAAGGTTGAGCGGCGCTGCTCAGACTCCGCTCATGTAGAACGCTGAACGCCCAGGTCAGCGGCAACGCTAACGCTTAGCATGTGGNCTCAGACTCCGCTCATGTAGAACGCTGAACGCCCAGGTCAGCGGCAACGCTAACGCTTAGCATGTGGATCCAGCCTTAGTCTACAAACTCCTCCCAAATCTACATCTCTAAGGTACCTGCAGGGACAAACACAACCAGCAGGTGGAGCACTAGCAGGACAGGCCTGATGCTGCGTTCACAGACCTCGGAACTCATATTTTTCTGACTTCCTACTTGGAAAAATGCGTTGGAACGGCCTTTGAAGTCAGAGCTCCGACTGGGAAACTCAGACCACAATGATCTACCCTGACTTACCGAGTATGACATCATCAACATGGCGGCGCCGTGGAAGCGAGCTTTGTGAATGGAAATGATCAGCTAAAAGGCGAATAAAGTATTTTTTCTTGAGTGACACTGCAATAAAAAGGTCAGAATATATCGCCATGGTAACTATCTACAGTGTATAATAATTGTTTGCTATTGATACGTAAGTGTAAATAATTTCATAATATTACTTCTCTGCACAATATTTAATACTGTGATTAATATCATTAAAACAACAAACAGTCCTGTAGTCTGACTTTACTTTAGTTAGTATTTATTACTACGTTTAATTCATCTGACGGTATTTATTGGTGTTCAGCTGTTTTTTTGTTTACATTTGGCTGGAACGGTTTGAGGTCAGAAGTTGAAGCTGCCAACTGGGAAAAATCCGATTTCTGAGGGAACTCGAACGCAGCATTCTCCAAGACCTGAGAGGCCTGTCACAATATAAATTAATTAAAAGATATTAGACAGTCAACTCTAAGTCTGAAAAGTTGATGTGCACAGGAAAAGTTAAAGATTTCTTTACTTGGTTAAGATTATTAAGAAAATATCGTGCAGTTTTTAATTTTTAAATGTGATCGACTCATCTATGTGCAAAGTGTTTTGGTTTGTATCATGTGTGTGTTGCTGGTTGTTGCTTTTGTGTATTTTCTCTTTTTTTTTCCTTTTCTTATACTCTGGAGAGAGTTAAAAAGAGGATAAACAAATTATCAATGATCAAATTATTACTGTGTGTGTGCATGTGCGTGTGTGTGTGTGCGTGTGTGAGTGTGTGTACATGTGTGTGTGCGCGTGTGAGTGCGTGAGTGTGTATGTGTGTGCGTGAGTGTGTGCGTGTATGAGTGTGTGTGCGTGAGTGTGTGCATGTGTGTGAGTGCGTGCATGCATGCGTATGTGTGCATGCGTGTGTATGTATGTGTGTATGTGTGCGTATGTATGTGTGTGTGTGTGCGTGCGTGCGTGTGTGAATGTGTGTGTGTACATGTATGTGTATGTGTGTGTGCGTGTGTGTGTGTGCGTGCCGTACCCGTGGTGACAGTGGACTGGATGCAGCAGAACCTTCCCAGTCTGAACATTTAGGCTCTGTTCTCTGCTTGTTCTCATAGATCTCTCTGAGAGACAAGCGGGACTCCTGAGGCGGAGTCTAAAGAACGGAAACAGGAAGTCTTAGAGGACGAAACACAAACTAGCAGCTCAAATACATTTATGTCTTAATGTCCTTTTCTGTTGAACAGCACGCGGTGACAGGATGAAGGTTTTGCTGTCTTCGCTTTCGGTTCAACAGTTCATTTCAGGTCATGATGTAAACAGACAGTTTCACAAGTGTCACACTTAACTTAAAACACTTAAAGGACCATACCGCCCATTTTGCATGTTTGAGCCTAATATATTCAATTTTCATACATGTAACNCTTAAAGGACCATACCGCCCATTTTGCATGTTTGAGCCTAATATATTCAATTTTCATACATGTAACATTACTGACAAGCATTTCCAAAGCATACTACTGGAACGGTGAATTAAAAATGTTTTTCCTACCTTCCAGACCTCCACTGGTTTCAGTTCATTCTCTATTAAAATCAACTTGTTGATACTGTAAACGTTCTTGGGATAGGTAATCCATCATCACCAACAAGACGTGTATTCAGGTTTTTTTAGAAGTTATGTAATTTTAGTGTTTAAGCTCAATAAAAAGCGTGGAGTGAATGTATGCCTCCACCGGGGAATATAGTCCCAAAAGAAGACCTGCGTTTATGGAAAAATTTAAAGGACCGTGACTTCATAAGGCTGTGTAACTATTAGCAGGAGAAACATGGATTTTTAAGGTGGGTGTATCACTTGAATATTTGATTTTGAAAGATTAAGAGATTTAGCAAAATATCAGGAAAGCTGAAATACGGTTTTATCCTTTGGGAAATGATTGTCAGTAACGTAACATGTATGAAAACTGAATATATTAGGCTCAAACAGGCAAAATGGGTGGTATGGTCCTTTAACTCACAAGATTCACTGCCACCTCCTGCAGAAGCAGGTAGGAGCTGTTGTTGTCAAAGATGTCCGGTAGGGGGCGATACAGATCATTCTCGTTCAGACGCCAATATGTCAGACCTGAGACAGGAAGAAGACGTGAAGACTTTACCGTTCTTCTCCTCATTTTTACTTAGTATTTAATATTGTTTTGGAATAACTTTCTATATTTAAAGTCATTCATTCATTTCATGAAAGATTTGGGGAAATAAAATTAACATCATGCACGTGCATTTTCTCATAATAAAAGGTCAAAGTGGCGTAACGGTACCATCTGACTGTGACTTCTGGTAACTGTGACAATACTTCTTCATCAGAACTTTAACATCTTGTTGTGATTATTTTTGTCCTCGTTGTGCCGCGTTTTGTTACCTGATGCCTCAGACATCAGGCTGTCCGTCCTCCTCAGGGGGAAGGAGCTGGACGACGGCCCGGCCGCTCGATGCTGGAACAAACACAGACCAGCAGATCAAACTCAGCAACATCATCAGGACACAAACAACAGAGAGACGCTGAAACACAACCAGAGCAGAGCAGATAAACAGGTGGAGACGGACGGTACCTGGTCCAGGGGGTCGGTGCAGTCCAGAGGGCTTCGTGTCGGGGGTTCTCTGGGGTTACATGGCTGCTGCTGGTTCTCGGGCTCGGGGATCTGGGATGGAGTTTGTCCTGACTTGCTCTTCTTGGCCCTGAGTTTCTGCCTCTGGGCCCAGGAGGTCAGCGGCTGCTTTACGCTGCACACAGGACAGGTGAAGATCTTTATTTATTTGTCTTTATTAACTATGGGTTCTTATTAGCTCCCATTTCAGGGGTTGCTAGTCTTCCTGGGGACCACAAATTTTAAAATACAACAATTTTAAAATATAAAATTTGATAAACAAAAATAGAGTTANGACCACAAATTTTAAAATACAACAATTTTAAAATATAAAATTTGATAAACAAAAATAGAGTTAAAACATACAAACAAGAAATCTAACAACACAGTAATACAAATACAATGAATATCATCATAAAAACATGATCCAAAAACAGCAACAAATCAATCACATTTGCATGTTAAATAATTTCTTACTTGTTTCCTGAAAATATAAATACTTGTGTGTTTTTTTAAGAAATTCGGGCAGTCTGTTCCACGCCACACAGGACCTACAGACGACAGAGTGAACTAAGAAGTTGTCTTAAACCGAGGAAGCGATGAATTGTTTTACCACTATAACGAGTCTGATAGGGATGAACTTGATTTGAGTATTCTAACTCATCATGTAGAAATTTAGGGGTTCCTACAAATAGCGCTTTCCACAGAAAAACTAATTAATAAATTAACTAACTCAAGGTGAGTAGGACAATCCTTCCTTGAAAAGCTGCAGATTGAATGATAAGGAGCTGTGTTTATAATTGGTGTAAAATAAACTCTGACGTACCCGGAGGTTCTGTGCTGTTGGTTTTCTGGATCTGCTGCAGAAGTCCTCTGCTGGCCCTGAATCACAGTCATCTCTGCGTTTTCCTGAAGGTTGGAGGACCAGCGTTTCTCCCTCCCTTGGCTAGCCGCCTCCTCCTCCTCCTCCTCCTCCTCCTCTTCGTCCCCCGGAGACCCAGCAGGTTGCAGACCCATTTCCCAAGCAGACAGAGTCCCGTAGCCACTGCTGAGCAGCGTGGCTGGCCGCCCCTCCCCCTGCTGGAAGGTTTCTGGTTGGGGTGGAGGTGACGGGGAGCTGAACGGGGTGAGGGCGGGAGCTGCCAGGCTGTCGCTGTCGCTGGGCACGTTTTTTGGGATTGTGCAGTCACTAGTGACGAGGGGTAAAATGTAGTCCTTTGCTGCCGCGGTGACCGGAGCTGGAGAGAATTCGGCCTGTGGCTGGACGCTGGCCTGGCGGTTCTGGAGCTGAACCAGAGCCTTAATTTCATCCTGTATCAACTGGAAAACAAGGCACCGTTATTTCTGTGTATAGTGTACATAGTGTAAATAAACATACAAGATAAAGCATGCTCAGTGCAGGCAGACCTGAATTTGGCACTGGTACTGTTCCTGTTGAGCGAGGATTTGCTCTTGGTATTGCTTTTCAACCAGCTGAAACAGATGCAGCCATCGGCCCTGTAGGAGAAAAGTTTCATACACAAATTATGCTGCGTTCACAGACCTCGGAACTCAGGTTTTTCCGAACTTCTTACTTGGAAAAATGCGTTGGAACGGTGCTTGAAGTCGGAACTCTGATTGGGAAACTCGGACCAAAATGATCTACCCTGACTTACCGAGTATGACGTCATCAACATGGCGGCGCCGTGGAAGCGAGCTTTGTGAATGGACATGATCAGCTAAAAGGCGAATATAGTATTTTTTCTTGTGTGAAATAGAAATAAAAAGGTCAGAATATATCGCCATGGTAACTATCTATTTTATATAATAACTGTTTGCCGTTATTGAGGTTGGAAGTTGGAACTTCCAACTGGGAAAAATCCGACTTCTGAGGTCTGTGAACGCAGCATTAACCCGCTGAAAAATCTGAGGCACATGATTATAGCACAGTATGAACGTGTCTTTGTGAGGATGTGCACTACAGTGATCTTTTTTTTAAACACCTAACAGAGAGAGAAATATAAATAGGGTGACATTAATGCTCTATTTATAACTCCATACAATAATTGTACAAAGTCTCCGTTAGTCAGCCAGAAAGGAGTTAATTTTCTGTTCTCTGCAAATCATGTCCTGCATCTAAAAACATCAGCTGGAGTGTGATGTGTGTGTGCGTGTGCATGTGTCTTGTGATCCACACAAAAAGGTGACAGCTCAGACAGCGAGGCCTGACCTCAACATAACCTTTACTGTAATAAAAATGCATAAACAAACATCACTTCCTCACCTCACAGTCCTTCCAGATCTCCGGGTCCGTCTCTCCACTGCTCTGGATTTCCTGCACCAGGGCCCGGAGAGTCTCCAGGGAGCTCGGGTTGATGAAGGGGAGGCTCTTCCCTTGCTGAAATGCTTCATCTGTGCTCAGACACAGACTCCTAGAATAAAGCCATATACTGTACCTAAGTATGATACATGTCGATGTAATATGACGAGTTTCCAGCCGTGATTAAACATCAGATTAAGGAACAGCTGCACAGCATTCTTGTTTAATTATGTGTCAGAAGTAATGTAGGACGATGAGAAAACATTTTACAAAGTAATATGAGGTCTAAACTGCACATCATGAGCTCAATATGACCAAAGATGGCAGAGTATGATGGTTAAAGTATGTGTCTAAAATCAACTGATCATGTTACATACAGGCCAGAAATCTGAGGCCACGCCCAGATTAGCATGAGCAGACTGTGTAGCATCTTAATCCTAAATGATGTGGGAGAAGGCAGACAGCAGGAATAGAATGTTAAAACACATCAGCAGGGAGNCTAAATGATGTGGGAGAAGGCAGACAGCAGGAATAGAATGTTAAAACACATCAGCAGGGAGTTGGATCACTAATACAGACTAATGCCTTCATTAATAATCATTTCCGTAGCCAGAACAGCTACATAATGTGAGAACTGTTCACTAATTCTTCTTCAGAACTAATTACTTACATTTATTTTATATATGTTTGTCATTTCCTGTGCAATAAATTGTAAGACAAACGGTGTATGGATGATTTTTTTTTTTAAATATGGGGCTGGCCTCAAACTTCTGGCCTGTCCTGTAGTATGGACACATTTCAAAACTCTCCTTCCTCTATGCTCAAAACTCAAAGACTTCTCTCTTTATATTTTACATCATTTTTTTTTTTTTTTTTTTACATTTACTGCACCTGATCTTGTTGCATGCTGGTGTGATGTCCATCTGCCTGCCTTCCACAGCGCCTCCTTTAGTTTGGGAGGTGCGAGAGAGCCTGTCCTCTGACACGGCCAACCCCGAGGCCGACGTCCCCTCAGAGGACACCAAAGAGGCCTCGCTCTCTTTACCTCCATCCCCATCAGCACTGACGTGGCAATGGCTCAGAGCCCCCGAGCTGGACACATCCTCAGAGATACTGTCATCTGTGGACATGGTTATGGGCCCATGCAGAGAGGGTCAGTCTGACAGCTGGAAAACGAGACAATCAGGCAGGGTGTCACTCATTTACACGTCTTTTCTTCATGCTCTTTGTACGCTGTACACTGTCAAAATACATTCTTCAGTCTAACAGCTGCAAGTGTTTCTCAATAGTCACAACATAAAAAAAGATAAATGAGCACGTATAACTGCTGTTTACTACATATGTAAAGACAATCCATGACATAACACTGACATTCTCACGTTTTCAACATGAACAATTAGCCAGACAGACAGGTAGGTAGGTAGACAGGTAGGGTAATGTAATATACTGTGCACATAAAAATTCACTGTTGTCCTGATATAACTCTATAAATATGCAAATATTTATAGAGTTATACGTAGACTTCATTTGCAGTCAGCTGCATTTCTACAGACTGAGATTCTTGAGATGTCAGGATGTAAAAAAAAATAAAATAAAAATTTAAAAAAAAAACGAAAACAAGAAAGAAATAATAGGCAATGTGGAAAACCATGAAATGATCACTCAAAATGAACAAAATAAAAGTAAATGTGAAAACTATGAAGTCAGTATTATGCATGTTTTTATCCGTGTTTCTTGAGTATGACAGCCTGCCGGAACTGACTAGCTTTGATTAATTAGCTTATCAACTTTGACACTTAGCTAGCATTATCTGCACATCATAAACGGAGCATTAGCCGTGCAGTGGTTTTGAATAACTTGACGTTAGCTGAATTTGCTGTTTTAGCTACAGCACCATTAATGCTGTAGCCTCTTAAAGTTGTTTGAACTCCGCGGGTGTTGAGTTATCTAGCTAACAAGCGTAGCTACAGCTGCCTTTAACAAGCATCCAGTTAGTTAGCTAGCAAGCTAAGTTAGTGCTAAGTTGGCTTATTGCAGGTTTGTATGCACAGCGCAGCCAGGCTGGCTAGCGCGCGTGCGTCCGCAAAACGCAACGCTGAAGAAAACGCGCCGTTAGATAAAGTATAATGGCGCAGATTCATTAAAATCATCGTTAACCTACCCGTTAACTTGTATTATTGTCTCGTCCATATTTTTTGTGAGCTGACAAGTTGGCTAGCTGCTTGCTGGTTGGTTACTGCACTGCAGTAATAGCAGGCTGCTGTAATGCTGCGTTCGAGTTACCTCGGAACTCGGATTTTTCAGACTTCATACTTGGAAAAATGCGTTGGAACGGCGTTTGAAGTCGGAGCTCCGACTGGGAAACTCGGACCAATTTTTTAAAAATTGTTTTATATTTATTTATTTTTTTAAACTCGGACCAAAATTATCTACCCCGACTTCACGAGTATGACGTCACTCAACATGGCAGCGCCGTGGAAGCGAGTTTTGTGAATGGAAATGATCGGCTAACAAGCGAATAAAGTATTTTTTCTTACGTAAAATAAAAAAAGGTCAAAATATATCCCCAAGTTAACTATCTACACTGTATAATAACTGTTTGCCATTTATACCTAAGTGTAAATAATTTCAGAATACTGTATTATTTATCTGCACAAATGTTTAATACCCACTGTGTGATGATGATTAACATCATTGTAAAACAACACAAACAAACAGTCCTACAGTCTAACTTTACTTTAGTTAGTATTTATTACTAAGTTTATTTAATATTACAGTATTTATTGGTGTTCAGCTGCTTTTTTGTTTACATTTGGCTGGAACTGTTTGAGGAAGGTGGAATTCCGACGTCTGAGGTAACTCGAACGCAGCATAACTGTCATAACCTTTTTTTTTTTTTACTTTATTGAACACAATTCACAAACATGTACAACTAGTTTATACAATCAACAGTAACAATAGAAAGAAATAAAAAAGTATAAATATAGACTGTAAATAATTAAATGTTTTACTCTAGGGGAGGTTAATGATTAAATAAGGATTTTGAATAAAGAAAAAATTGAAATTATTTTCATTGCTTTGGGATTTACAGAGAAAAATAGTGTTAATATACTGGTTGACTTATTTCAGAAAAATCTGATTTTCTTTTAGAGAATTTACATTTATGGATGTGAAATTTAGCCATTATATTTCCATTTAAATGTCTGTTTCTGGTAAACAGGTAGGCTAGTGTTATTTTTATTTTGTAGCATTTTTCTCTTAAGTATGCTTAACTCACAATATTGGTGCTGCTGTATTATTACGCTGATGAACTAGGGAATAATTTGTTTTAACTTCCTTGGAGAGGATGAAGATGGGGATATATCGAAGGAGTCTCAATCTCAGGTGTTGGATAAATTACAACAGAAGGCAAAAGAGAAACAGAAGCAGAGTTTGACAGAAAAGAGAGAAACCCAATCTGAGAAACACACAGATCAGCAGGAAGTCAAACAGACAGGCTGAAAAGACAGCAGTCAAAAGACCCAACAGCCCAAAAAGACAAAATCACAAGTGACAGTGCCTTCACATGATCCAGAAAAAGTTGAGAAAAAGAAGAAGAAACAGGAAGATGGATCAGTCAGGTGTGTGTGTGTGTGTTTGTTTGCATTTTCATTCAGATATTGACACCAGGGCGGGGCAGGATATTAGATCATTGATTGAGAGATTGATCGTTGGTTTGAAAGGGGAGTGAAGGAGGACATTTATGTTCAACAGAAATGGATCTCAGATATAATCTACCACCTATACGCTGCTGTCTTCCCTTCCTGAGACATTTGGGGACAGGCCTGCATCCAACCAGGGGACCATTATAAATTAGAAGTTGAAATTTATTCATTGTTTGAAATCTGAATAATGCATTTTACGGTATTATTTTGAAAAGTTATGGGATTTGAAAAAAATAACAGGAAAACTAAGGTATGGTTTTATTTTTGGAAAGTGGTTGTCAGTAACATAATGTGTATGTTGGTTGTATTTATTGGGCCTCAACATGCAAAATCTCCAGTATTATGGTCCTTTAAATAAGCACATAATCAAAATTTGATGCTGAATACCAAAACTGCAATGAGTCACACAATGACAAATGTATTGAAAATACAATTTATTACACCAAGTAATAAATACATACAAAGATGCAAGTAACAGCATTTTCCATTTTATACCAAAACCAACTGCAACATGAACAAACCAATGTTTATGGCACATCTCTGTCCTTAATCCCTCAATCACGTGTAGGAGGTCTGAAAAACAGACAAGTTCTATCAAAAAGAGCTTTTCTTCTTCTATTCTACCCCTGGACAAGCCATGCAGTGTCTACAGTAAACCCGCGGGCCGTCACGGGCCCGATGCATGCATAAATCAATGTTTTAAACATGAAAACTAAGACCCCAAAGTGGGGCATAAAAACACCATCATTTGTATTCCAATAATCCACATATGATTAAATGATCCTCCAGAATCCTCAGGAGTCTTGAATTATGTTTTTTTTTCTGGAATTTTCTTTCACATCCCTCATTCATTTTTACTTGCTCCTCTCAAAGGGAATACCATGCAAGTTGTTTTTTTCATGAGACACGCTGTTGGTTCTTCTTGCGGACGGGAGTGTTTTGGTAGCTAGGACCGTGCGTTCCGCTCCGTCTCAGCCAAGCATTCACGCACCAGCCCCCTGGCCTGAATTATCCCTGCAAAAAAACAACAAAAATACACTTACAGGAATACAGAAGAGTGTTCAACAATCCTAAAGATGACTATTATGACTGTGTTCCGCCGTACCTCTTTTCAGTCTCTCCATTGCACTCTTACTTCCTGCGTACGTGGGCCTGATCTCCTTGCCGAGCTCCTCGATGATGGCCAGCAGCTCTGCGTATTTGTTCTGAGGCACTTGGTTTCCAGTAGAGCCCTGCATTTACAATTTACAATTTTTATTTTATTGGGACAGTCACATTAATCTATAGTTAAATGTAAATATGCCAGATTTAGCCAAAGTTGACGAGTTTTCATCCACAGCCCCATGCCAAGATGATAAAAAGGCTACCTACAATATAAAATGATGAGTCAATGTAATATATTATATAAAAAACAGATCCAGAAGGTTTACAATATCAAAAAAATACATTAGTCTCCTGGACATACTTTAAATCCATCATTAAAATACCTCTAAACACAGTCTAGCACTTTAAGNATTAGTCTCCTGGACATACTTTAAATCCATCATTAAAATACCTCTAAACACAGTCTAGCACTTTAAGTAAAGTAAGCTTGTGAGGAGGAGGAGGAGGAGGAGGAGGAGCGCTTACCTGAGAGAATCCCAGAGACGGGGGTCCATAGTCGCTCAGCAGAGGCCTGTAGGACTGCAACGTTGCCAGGTTTGCTGCGGAGGCAGACTGCAAGTTTCCAACTGTTCACAGATCAGAAATTACAACCCAGCATCAGTCCAGACCTCAGAGAACCTATCAGAGGGCGTGAGGAGAGACACGCCTCCACAAAGTTTACTTATTATAAAGCCAAACTTTTATTACTGATCAAACTGACAGTCCATCATAGGATACAGCCTTCTTCAGCACCCTGAAGAAGGCATTTAATTCATTTTATTCCTCAAACAGTAGCAGAACAGCTCCCTTGCATGGCTGTAGCTTTTACCTATTTTTAGTAAGTTTCAGGAGAGAAAAAAAAAAAAAAAAAAAAAAAAAAAAAAAAAAAAAAAAAAAAAAAAAAAAAAAAA
>VXCM01006930.1:38554-56719 GCA_014773175.1 Lucifuga dentata
AAAAAAAAAAAAAAAAAAAAAAAAAAAAAAAAAAAAAAAAAAAAAAAAAAAAAAAAAAAAAAAAAAAAAAAAAAACAAAAAACCGGTGTGTCCGTTAACTCTGAACGGGCGCCCTCTGCTGCAATAACACACATCCGCCGCTAGATGTCATCAAAGAGTCACCAAAAAAATCGGTGGCAGATCAATCAGCAGCTCCGACCGAGGAGCATCATGGAGGAAACGGAACAAGGCTGGCTCAAGAAGACATAAGTGATACGTTTCTGTCACCGTGTAACGGCACCCACCCGGCGGGACCAGGACACCGGATCACGGATAGCGACATTTAGGACCCGTAGCCTTCTAATTTCACGTCCGTCCCGTCTCCTCCGCCGCCTGCTATCACGGATGGCGCTCTTTTACATTAGTAATAATGGCGGATATGAATTAGCCTAGCTCCCAGGATCTGACCCTATATATATAACTGGACAAAAACTACAGACACGCTCTTTCTCCAGGTATTCTCCGAGACCCCGAATTTAACACTCGATTTAACGGACGGATACTTTGATTTGGCCGCATATTTTGTCCTTACCCTGGTTCCCAGAAGTTCCCGGAATGTGCTGATGGACATTGGGTTTATAAGACATTCCCAAAGACATAGTAAATTAAAGAAATAAAAATGACCCGAAATTCAGTGAAGCGTCTGTCTCTCACTTTTTGTTTACAACAGCGGCACCGGCAAATATGGCCGTCACTTTATATTGACACCCACCGAGCTTTCTGTTACCGATGCGGATCATCAGGAAAAAAACCTGGTTTTCACTCAGAAATACACCAAATTACTCCAATTTAAAACAAACTCGCATTTTATTTATTTTTTTTTACACGGATTTACTTTGAAGCGTTTTATTATAAAAGTCTTTACTTTTTAAAAATCTGCACTTAAAAAAAAAAAAAAAGANCTTAAAAAAAAAAAAAAAGTGAAGACTTTAAGTTTGATTCCAGAAAGTGTTTTTGGTTGTTTCGCTTCACTTTTCTCTGCATTTTCTTTTCTTTTCTTTTTTTTTTCTTTCATTTTTTGTTTTTTATTTTAAAGCAGAGCGGAGATATAAAGTGAACAGACCCACTCGGTGTAGAAAGATGCGGAATTCACCGTTTTATTTCTACGGTTGTTGCGGTAAAACGGATTTTGTTTCTCAGCTTTCAAAACACGACGGAAAGAAAATAAGGAGGTAGAAGCTGTGCAGGTACCTGGCTTTGTCTGAGGGGGCGCATCCATGCCTCTTAAATCCACATATATGTCCTAAATATGACCAATAAGAGAGAAATAAAACTAGAAATCAGATGGATCCAGTCTTATTTTGCAGGCATAAAACAAAGGAGCCGCTTTTCTTCTTCCATTCAAACTGAATGAATCCGGATCCCCTCAAACCTCAGACCACATGGTGGGACCCAAATACTGGTTTGACCTTTAGGGTCATGACCTGCTGGGCCCTATGGAAACAAGGGTTTGGGGGTCATTAAAGGACCATCCCACTATTTTGTATGTTTGAGCCTAATATATTCAGTTTTCATACATGTAACGTTACTGACAATCATTTCCCAAAGGATAAAACTGTATTTCAGTTTTCCTGATATTTTGCTAAATCTCTTAATCTTTCAAAATCAAATATTCAAGTGATACACCCACCTTAAAAATCCATGTTTCTCCTGCTAATAGTTACACAGCCTTATGAAGTCACGGTCCTTTAAATTTTTCCATAAACGCAGGTCTTCTTTTGGGACTATATTCCCCGGTGGAGGCATACATTCACTCCACGCTTTTTATTGAGCTTAAACACTAAAATTACATAACTTCTAAAAAAACCTGAATACACGTCTTGTTGGTGATGATGGATTACCTATCCCAAGAACGTTTACAGTATCAACAAGTTGATTTTAATAGCAGAATGAACTGAAACCAATGGAGGTCTGGAAGGTAGGAAAAACATTTTTAATTCACCGTTCCAGTAGTATGCTTTGGGAAATGATTGTCAGTAACGTTACATGTATGAAAATTGAATATATTAGGCTCAAACATGCAAAATGGGTGGTATGGTCCTTTAAAGTTATATATTTAGAAGCATGATCTGCAGCAGGTGATAAATGAAGAGATGTGCAGAAGCAGAAAACTGGAAAATGTCATTTTGTGGTGCATTCCTGGTATTAAAAGTCAAACTGATGTGTTAAAATTAAAAAATTCAATTAACTGAGAAACATGACATACTTTTTGATGTTTACCTGGAATACACAATACTTTAAAGACTTTAAAAAAAATTTATTAAAATGCAGCATATCTATTTTTTGCAAATGAACTTTTCAATTATAGAACATTAAAATTAGACATTTTTCTTCATGTATGTAAATTATCATGAATATATTTGGTTCTCCAATGTGGATGTAGGCTGGAGATTCGTACGTATTGAAAAGGAAGTTATATTTCTGGGAATCAGACTTCCAGTTATAGGAAGAAACCTGATCTGAGAATCCTAAAACATAACAGTCACTACAAAAAAAATATAGTACTTTAATCACAGAAAAAAGCCAAAATATAATAAATTTGGTCATGTGACGTACCGCTGAAAATTGGCTTGTTTTAGTTTATTCCTCATGTTATTATTATCCTAAATGTAGAGATTTTGGAGGTTAAGATTTAAGATGGAGTTTTTGTGTTTCCGTGTCGTTAAAGTTAAACACCGGTAACACGTCGGTATTCCAAGCTTTATTGGTCATTGCACTCATTCATTTCACATACAGATAATGCAGATATTTTGTACAACTCAGTAGTGCAACTCGTGCAATGATTTAAAACGAAAAACTCCTTCAAGTGTTTATACTTCAACAGCTAACCTGCCGTGATTCTACGGCACGAAAAAAAAGACGTTACCAAATCAGCAGCTCATCTACGCAAAACGGCAAAATAAAAAAATTAACGTTGGCTTTTGAATATGATGGAGCGATTCTGTTTTGTAATTTCAGATCACTTGAAAAGGAAACAGCTCATTTTTTCCTGAAAGTCTCTTCCATCGCTGAAAATGTTTACAAAATGTACAAAATGCACATTAGTATGATACAAAGATCCGCTTCCCATTCTACGACTGCTTTTAAACGCATATCAAGAATGAAAAGGATAAAGTATGAACAAATATGAAAGGATGTCTGAGCATAATGTGATCCAAAAACTAAAAAAATGAAAGAAAGCTTTTTTTTTTTTTAATGTCGTGTAACTTCCTGTTTAAACTAAGCAGATAGAAAGCCTGGCGATGTTTGCTCAGAAAGTGAGAGGAAATCGCCTGCAGCCGCGTCCGTCTTTACGACGACGGCGTGCTGAAACGGGAAAACCACCGAGAGGTGAAGTATTTAAGTTACGTCACGCGTTACCGATTCTCTAAAAGCTCGTAGCTTTTCTTTTTTGTGTTCGTTCATCACCTGAGCACAATCCTGTCCGATCTTAAACCAATGAACAAAAAGTAAAAAAAAAAAAAAAAAANAAAAAAAAAAAAAAAAAAGACCTTCAGTGATGAGAATGTTCTGGAGGAAACCAGAATCTGGTCTTATTCTCAAAGCTTACATTAACATTAAACAGCAATTTTGTTAAAGATATATTTAACAATTCTCTGAATTCCGTGACTTTTTTTTTTTTTTTTAATCGTTTTTGCTGCTGTTGCCGTATTTCCTCTCGGTAAACCAGCATTCATACAGGAAGTTGAGGAATAGACCAAAGGTGGGGATAAGAACCGGACTGGGAAAACGGCCTGTTTGTCCTTTAATGTGGGAACGCCACAACATCAACGCAGAAATTTTAGTTTTAATAATAAACTGCAGCACTCATTTAACAGAAAATAAACTGAGACTCGTCATTCAAACTGATTCTGATGAGTTTGTGTTAAAGATGAAAATATGAATCTATTCTGAGCAGCTTCAAATTGAGCAATTTCTCTACATGAGAAAAAAAAAAGGCTAAATATAGAATCTACTTCTGCTGAAGTGTGCAGACACTTACATAGGACTAGATGAGCTTCTGAGAAATATGAGAAAGAGGAAAAAATATTTCCTGTAAAAAACAAATGTCAAACAAACGGAACCAAGGAGCTTATTTTAGACTCGTGCATAATCAAAAAACAAACAAAAAAAAAAAAAAAANAAAAAAAAAAAAAAAGATAAAAAATGAGCAGAAATTCTGGTCTGAGATGAAGACGTAAGTGTTTGTATTTGTCTTTACTGAGATATCTGGATAAAACCGGAACAGGATCCAAGTTATCCAGATAATTCTGTAAACCTGTTTCGTGGCCGGAGTGTAACTGAATGAAAGTGAGGAGTGTATACTGACTTTGTGCAGCGATAACGTGTCAGACTTTCCGTTAAACTGAAAACCTAACTGCATCTTTTGTATTTTAGCATTAAATGCCCGTTTTTAAACGATCTTAAAGCTCAGACTTAACAGATTTACTGGTCATTGTCTTATCCACCTTTGGTCTAAAGCAACAATAAGCCCCGCCCCCTCGCTGGCGAATCCTGCACTGAAACACCGGCACAAAATATATTTCATATCTTGAACGAGGGTGAGAAATGGAATAACTGATGAGACGCGAGCCAACGCAACTTCCTGTTTCAATAAATCACAAACTTTTCACTCTGAATGTCAGAGGACGATACGTCGCCGTTCAAACCTCTCTGGGGTCAAAGTCTCTGGAGATTTATTAAAAAAATCCCTGAAATCTTTTCTCTGTACAACCGCCGCTTTACACGCAAGGACGTCACAGCTCAGCGTGACCTCTGACCCTCAGAAACGATCGGGGACACAAGGGTGCAGGACAAAGGTTAGTGGTTGTGGAGCCTGCAGAGACAGAAGTTGGTGGAGACAAATCCCTTCGGTCTGGGATGTGAACTCATGTGGGGATGAAGCCCATGTGGCTGGAGGCGTGGCTGAGGCTTTGGGGGTGGAGCTGCTGTCGTTTCTGCTGCTCCTGCACGGCGAGCTGCTGGCACTGGTCCGATGTGGAGAGCTTGTTGATTAACGGCGACACACAGTTTGCTGGAATGATCAGACCTGTGAGGAAAAGAAACATGAACATGCAGGCGAACAGCTTGTGAGACAGACAAACCACCAGACGCCGTCACACGAGGAATTACACTTCCACAAAGCTTCAAAAATACTGGCGTCCAGAGCTGCTGCTTGGCGACGTCGTGACTTCTTGCTCCAACAACACAGCAGCAGACTCATAAATGAGAAAAGAGCTGCAGTTACCATGGTGACATGCTACAGTTAGCTTGGCAGTTAGCTAATACAAGAAAGCTAGCTAGCTCGGTCGTTAACCGGATAATAAATTGACATAAAGTCATGTAACTGACTGTACAGATGCTGCATCTGTTTCTCTGGTAGATTATACGAAACCAGATGATGACGATGCAGCTAATATGACGCTTCCTGTTTTCTGGACTACAGTTCCCCAAGTTCTGTTAAAGGACCATACCACCCATTTTACATGTTTGAGCCTAATACATTCAGTTTTCATACATGTTATGTTACTGACAATCATTTCCAAAGGATAAAACCGTATTTCAGCTTTCCTGATATTTTGCTAAATCTCTTAATCTTTCAAAATCAAATATTCAAGTGATACACCCACCTTAAAAATCCATGTTTCTCCTGCTAATAGTTACACAGCCTTATGAAGTCACGGTCCTTTAAATTTTTCCATAAACGCAGGTCTTCTTTTGGGACTATATTCCCCGGTGGAGGCATACATTCACTCCACGCTTTTTATTGAGCTTAAACACTAAAATTACATAACTTCTAAAAAAACCTGAATACACGTCTTGTTGGTGATGATGGATTACCTATCCCAAGAACGTTTACAGTATCAACAAGTTGATTTTAATAGCAGAATGAACTGAAACCAATGGAGGTCTGGAAGGTAGGAAAAACATTTTTAATTCACCGTTCCAGTAGTATGCTTTGGGAAATGATTGTCAGTAATGTTACATGTATGAAAATTAAATATATTAGGCTCAAACATGCAAAATGGCCGGTATGGTCCTTTAAAGGTCAGCAGCATCAAGACGGCTTGGGAAGCTGCAAAATTCACCTCTATACAAAAGCATTGCGCAGATTTTTAATTTTGCCGCCATGCAAATTAATTTAGCTGTCGTGAGCGCATCCAGTATCAACATGAACTACACTGAAATGAACTGATTCCGCGATGACATTTTGCGGTAAAAAGTGCTGGTGTGACGGAGGCGAGTCCTTCAACCTACCAACTATCCTCTGTCCGTCTTCTGTTCTGAGGCGAACGATCTGCACCTTGACGTTGGTCCCGCTGACGGGCGTGAGAACCTCCTCCAGCTCGTTCCACACGCTGAGCACCGAGCCACACAGGACGTAGTACGTCCTGCAGCGCAGACCCACCTCACACTGCAGCCCCACAGACGCCTTCTTACAGTTTCCACGCCTGTCACAGAAACACTTATTTCAGCATTAACACTGAGGCTTAAAGGAGCATGCTGGTGATTTTGCCCAATAAATACAACCCACACACATTACTGACAACCATTTTCCAAAACGTAAAACCAAATTTTACTTTTCCTGTTATTTTGCCAAATCCCCTAATCTTTCAAAATCAAATGTTCAGGTGAAACATGCACCTTAAAATTCTATTTTTATGCTAACACGTATGTACGACTGTAGAAGACACGGTAGTTTTACTTTCTCAGCAGAGACGTGTATTTTCTTCTGTGCAGCTCTGCATTGTACCGGATAAATGAACTCCGACAAAAAATGTAATGGAAGTTTTGTTCGCTGTGATGGTTCTTATTTCAAGCACGTTTCAAGTCTCTGTTTTTTTTTTGTTTTTTTTTTTAAATAGCGTGCTGGAATGAATTGAAACCAAAGACAGTCTAGTAGGCAGAAAAAAACAATTCTAATATTTACCGCTGCAGTAGTATGTTTTGGAGAATGACGTGTATGCGGGTTGTATTTACTGGGCTTAAACATGCAAAACCACTGGTATGGTCCTTTAAGATTCTGTTAAAGCACACACTAAAATGAAACCCTCTGAAGAGCACGTACCAGAAAGCGTGGGAGCAGATTTTTGCAGATGAATTGTACTGGTCAGTCCAGTGCTGCTTGGCGTCTTCCGATAAGACCTGAACGGGAAAAGAAACGTGACGATGTGCCACAGGAAACGAAACATTTCATTCAGCGTTTCTGCGTTCCAGGATGCTCTCTAACCTTTTTAAACTTCTTCTTGATGTCTGCGTACGGCTCCAGTTTGAGCTGTTTGCCCGTGTTGGGCCGGTACACCAGAAACAGCTTCTTCTTGCTGTTCACCTCTTTCACCAGTATAGACGTTTTCTTGTTGTTCCTCATCTGAGAGAAAAACACAAGTTGTCCTTCAGAACATCGTCCAAAATATTTTTAATCCACACATTTACTTTTTTTCCTCCCCGACACAAGAAAATGATCAAATCCTCCAATGTCAAGTTGTGCCGTATCATATCGTTAATAACAATACTGGGATAATTTTTTATAAAAATGTGTCATATAACGATATGAGGCGTGATGATGTGGTGATGAAGTTTCACAGCACGCACAAAAAGAAAATACCTGAAAGCAGCCGATCATCGGCCGAGAAATTAGTCCGTTTTTAGTCTAACTGGCTAAACAAGCAGCTAATTCACGACGCAAACAAGCAGGCAAGTGATGCTGAATCAGCCTAGCAAAGCTGGAGCGCTAGCTAGCTGTGCTCCCTGTGACAGAAACAGCTAACGGTGGCTTATTGTTGGGATGTATGAACAGCATTAGCATAGCCGCTACGCTAACTATAGTTGAGTTCTTCACTTCAACTACCTTCAGCTAGAGCTGGGCGATAAATCGATTTAGTTGATAAATTTAATTTTATATTTTGGCACAATGTGTAAAATGGTTGAATCACCAAATCACGATTTAAAAAAAACCAAACTATTTTTTTTTTTTTACTATATTTAGCAGGTCGCTTATGCATTAAACAATCCTCAATCATGTTGGTTGACGCCACACTCATGAAACTTTTAGCAGGTCAGACGTGCCAAGATACCAACACACACTTTACCACGCTTTATCTGAAGATGAGCTCGTTCCTAAAAAAAAAAAAAAAAAAAAAAAAAAAAAAAGGTAACGTCACATGAGTGGCTTGGTTTTGCGTCATTGTAAAGTTTGTAGGGGCTGCAGCTACTAAAAGCAGCAGCGCTTCAAACTATTTCAGCAGCTGCAGCAGAAACATGCAGCTGAGTGGCAGCAATGCGGCGCTGCGAGATGCAGATCTGCAGTCAAAGTGCAGCGAAAAATCAAACGATGTTCCTACATGGTTTTCCAGCATCATGGCGTCTGATCAGAGGGTCTTCATACGGCGGAATATTAACATGTCAGAGCAGCAGACAGGCTGGTGTTCCTCACAGGAAGCTGGACATTGCTGTAAAACCTTTATTTTAAAAGTTTTTTTTTTTTTTTTTTTTTTAGAAAGCCCTACAATTTTATTTAAATGTATAATTATTTGTTTTTATTGTTTTAATAAATCAAGATTAAAACTGAGAATTGCCCGTTAAGTGTGAATAAATAAATAAATAAAACTTGAGATTTTATTTTTAGACCATATCGCCCAGCCTCACTTCCACCGCAGATTTCTCCAAGTAGCAGAGATAACATCATGTAAAGATGCAACTTTTTGTCATATATATATAGATGTATATGCGTGTAACCTGTGTTTGTGTACAGACGAGCTAACAGCCAAACGTAGCAGCACGGCTACATTTAGTACATTTTAGTAGCACTGATGAAAATCATGGTGGAAAGAAAATCCTTCACGCAAAACAATTCACTTTAAAATAAATAAAATCTGAGTTTATGCTGAAAAATTATTTCAGAAAGTTTGCTAAATAGGGGGAAAAAAAAAAAAAAGTCTGTCTTGGGTCATACCTGCACATAGAAGCCATCATCTGGTCCATTCTGCTCCGCCCAGGCGTGGGTGGCTTCTTCCCACGACATTCCTCTCTCCACACTCACCTGTGCAAAGAAACAAAGTCAAGTCGACAGGAAATGCCGAGACAGGTCGGTATTTCCTGTATGATGTGACAGATGAACGTACCGTGTGCAGCTCAACGTGTCCTGATGTCGTGTATCCTGGTGTCAGGAACTTCCTGCAGTCCACCTTCTTCACCTTCTCGTCACCAGAGCCCAGATCTAAAACCACACACAGGAAGACGGGAAGTCTCAGGCCACAGTTACCTTCAGGTTTGATGCCTCGTTTCAGTCGGACTTTTTGGAGATGTCTGATACCTGTGTTTACGTGTTTTTTTGGTTTGTTTTTTTTTTTTTACCTGTAACACCCCAGATGCAGAAACGTGGGTTTTACAGACTCGCATTTCCAAAATGGATATAAAAAAAATGCTGCAATGGCCACACATCTAGGACAAACCACGATATATACAGTATGTTCTCCATTTCTGTTGCTGTCGTATCAATAGTTTACGTTGTTCGTATGCAGAAAAAGTACAAGAGCGTCGCATTTTCTTTCGTACGAGTTGGAATCGCAAGAAATTTCCGATCTGCGTATTTAGATCGTAGCCACGCTGACAGATATCCGATGCGTATCTGATTTATTTTCACATGCACATGGCCCAAAACAGATCTGAGAATATCCGATTCCATGTGTACTTTTTTTTTTACTATTTACATATTAAAAAACATGTCAGATATGAGCTAAAGATCCACATCAGGATGCTTCTACATGGTCAGTTAAAGGAAGCCTTTCAGCTAAATGATCTTATTTCCATTTCCTGGCAGCGTGATGTTTTTTGTGATGATGTAGCACTGGTATTGCCGGTGTTTAAGCGTTTGTCTGTTGTGTAACTGGATCTCCAACCGCCTAAAAATTAGGCAGAAAAGTTCTAAAAGCCAGAATATATTTCAGCTTTCAGATCCAAAATACGACCCTGATGCGATCTTACCTAGAATGCCCATGTCGTATCTGCCGTTCTTCTTGGCTTCCTGAATAACGGCTGCCAGAGTGTCGGAGAAGTACTGGAACAAAGCATTCTGCAGCTGGACCTCCATGCCCAGAATGCGGTTCAGGAACTTCCCGATGTTGTTGTAGTCTGCAGCAGAGAACACGTATGACGTCAGCTTTTCCCACAGTCGCTGTTACACAATGTACACACTTTCCTATCAGACTAATACACATCTGTGACTCCGCTATTGTCCGTACTTTAAAATTGCTTTTAAAGATTAATGTGTTGCTATGATACCATTTTATTATGTCTTAAAGGACCATACCATCCATTTTGCATGTTTGAGCCTAATATATTCAGTTTTCATACACCTGTTGCGTTACTGACAATCATTTCCCAAAGCATAAAACCGTATTTCAGTTTTCCTGATATTTTGCTAAATCTCTTAATCTTTCAAAATCAAATATTCAAGTGATACACCCACCTTAAAAATCCATGTTTCTCCTGCTAATAGTTACACAGCCTTATGAAGTCACGGTCCTTTAAATTTTTCCATAAACGCAGGTCTTCTTTTGGGACTATATTCCCCGGTGGAGGCATACATTCACTCCACGCTTTTTATTGAGCTTAAACACTAAAATTACATAACTTCTAAAAAAACCTGAATACACGTCTTGTTGGTGATGATGGATTACCTATCCCAAGAACGTTTACAGTATCAACAAGTTGATTTTAATAGCAGAATGAACTGAAACCAATGGAGGTCTGGAAGGTAGGAAAAACATTTTTAATTCACCGTTCCAATAGTATGCTTTGGGAAATGATTGTCAGTAACATTACGTGGATGAAACTGAATATATTAGGCTCAAACAAGCAAAATGGACGGTATGGTCCTTTAACTTTGTGTTTTTAGCCTATTAATTTATTATTGTCTCCATCTTTCCCCTGTTGGGTTTTTAGGCATGATGACTTCTGTAATAGTTACTATTTTCTGTTTTTTTTTTATGTCTTATTTCTCTTTAAAGTATCTTTGAGTGTCTAGAAAAGCGCTCTACATATAAATATGGGTTATGGGGTCTTTTTTTTTTCGTCATCAGTTTTGACTAGGCATCACCTTTGTCCAGCGATAGCGCTCCGGATCTGTCCTCCACGTTGATCAGACCCACGCCGATTAATCCATTCTGAATTTCTGCAGAAGGAAAATACAAGTTAACACTCAGAATTAATTATTATTAATCAATTTAGCATGGAAGTCGTGTGAAACTACACAGAATGTTGCGTTTCCAGACAGAAGGAAATCAAATTCCTTGTCTTTTCCCAGCGTATGACTCATACCTTTGAAGAAATCCCCTTTAAAGCCTGAGGGCGGAGACACGAGCGGAGCATCGAGTTTCACAATCGACTTCATCACAATTTCCAGAGCGTTTCTGCCGTACTGAGGCAAAGACAGGACGGTGAGTCAGACACGGGCGAATTAAGGCGGCGTCAAGAATTCCTCAAAGATGTTTCTTAGCTTACTTTGTTGTCAAAGTTAAACCTGCTGAGATCTCGAGTTTCCGTTGCTCTTCTGTCTCCGTGAGTGAGCGCGCCCTGTTCAAAGTTACGAGTATCGTTAAAATCTGAATTAATTCATCTTGGTGCTTCAGCAGAATGATAAATAAGTAAGAAATGAATTAGTGATTACCAAGCTTTCTAGTCTTTTGGCAACGATGGATGCAAATCTCTGCTCTCCTGCGAGCTCTGATATGAGAAAGACGTATTCTGGAGCCGTGACCTGGTTCGACCTGTGAGTTCTCCCTGTTAGGACGAACAAAAAGAGAGACGCATGTTTGATATGTTGGTTTGAACCAAAGCGTGACATCTGGACCCGCTGTTAACGGGACTCAAAGGCTGGATTTACACGCCACGCACGTGTGACCTGATTCTGATCTTTTGTTCACATGTGACACGTATCAGACACACTTCCTGAAGATGTAAACGGTAAAAAGCCACATGGAATCAGATATTCTCAGATCCGTTTTAGGCCTCTTTCATATGTAGAAATAAATCGGATACGTATTGGATATCCACCAATGCTGCTGCTGTCTAAACACACAAATCAGAATTTCCTCCCCATTCCGACTCCTACGTAACGTTCTGCTTTATCTGCATTTGATGATGTCATCAACATGATGACGCTCTCTGGAAACAGAAATGGAGGACATGCTACATATATCAGACATGCTGAGGTGTATTCATGTCAAATAGACGTGTTAGCGTGTGGTAACAGGCTCCTGTTACAGCAGCAAAACTCCTCCATGATAAACCAATGAACATACGTGTCCTGATGGAGAGAGAAACACTCACACGACATGTCAGATGTTTCTCTCTGCATGTGAAAGTTTTAACCACTGATCAGATTTTAACTATTCTCATGAAGTGTTTTTTTGGTTTTTTTTTTCATGCGTCTCAGAAATGTGCACATGCGTAGCTGCATCCTGCTGCTACAGGTCAAAGGTCAAAGTGTGTAAATNAAAAAAAAAAAAAAATCAGATATAGGCAAAAGATCAGAACTGAGCATCAAGACTTGTGGTATAAATCCAGCCTCAGGGTTCAGGATCAATTTGTAGATACTGAACCAATATCGACAAATAGCCTTTTTTTTTTTTTTTTTTTTTTNTTTTTTTTTTTTTTTTTTGCTAAGTCCAATACATTTACGTCATGATTATGTGTGATGTTAATTAATGTAGATGGTCGCTGTAAAACTAAAGAAATGAAAAATGAAATGTACTAACCAAACTGCTGGATCGCTCTGTCTGCGCTCCAGGGCAGCTCCAGGGTCATGTGGACTCTTCGCCTCTGGTTCTTCACCCGGCGATCGGCCTGTAAGGAGATTCCTGAACTGGCGGCTTCCGAGATGATGGCGATGTTCTGTTTGAAAAGAAGAGACATCCGATGCTGGAATGAGCAGATGGAAATAAAAAGAACATCTGTCTTCTAAAGGTTTACTTGTGAGCAGAAATAAACCAAAGCGCTGTTAGCTCATCCCAAATATTTTTATGTAACATTCGGAAACAGATACAGAAACGTAAGCCTGGATTCTTGTCTGCTGCCCATTAAAAGCTGCTTTATGCTTAAAATGGGCGTAACGGTCGGTGTGACGTGATATAATTACGGCCAAAAAAGATGTCTGCGGAGACGCTTTTGAGGGTTGCTCGCATTTGATTTTTTTAAAAGCAATGCTGACGGTGTTTGTGTGACGCAGATGTGCCTTCATCTACAGTTGGCCAGAAAGGGAAGTAGGAGGAAAAACAAATTTTCCGTCTTGCAGCCGATGCAGGTAACAGCAAATCCATCTCTTCATTAATAATAAATAACAGCCTCCATGTTTTGTTGTGTGACTGAACAGGAAACTGCTTCTGTTTCTGTTGGGTTTGTTTTCAGTTTGTAGGTGGTTAAGAGCAGCTATGTCCTACAGCGCCACCCAAAGTCCTGGAGTTGAAGTGCATGAGCGTCATGAATGTCAGAACACACAGACGGCGTGTTTCATCTGCATAAACCAGGCTTTAATTCCTCTAACACACCGTTCGTTCCGTGTTTGGACACGCTACTTTACCTTCTCTCCATCCATGAACCTCTGCTTCTCTGTCAGGTTGAGGATTTCTACCGGAACATCCAGCTCAGAGCGAGACTCGTAGGAGATGCTGCCATCGTCGTTACTCACCACGCGACCCTTACGGCCGGTCATCTGAAACACACCGAGGAGAAATGTAATAATAATAAATTTATTTCTCATAAGACCCCACCTGGGTTAAGTGAGAAAAGGTTGACATATACAGAATTCATAAGGCAGAAAGAATCCAAAAACAACCAAAAACACACGTCTTCATAAAAAAACAGGCAACAGGTAACCAATGCAAGGTACGACACGTGAGGCACATAAATAAATTTTACAAGTCTAAATGTTAATACAGTCTCTTTGCTAAATTTAGCTAAGTTATGTTGAATAAAGATCTCTTTAGAATTACATAACTTATCCATTTTATACACGAGGGGTACTCAAATACAAATCTTAAAGGTCCACAAAGAAAATTTTCAATAAGACAAAGGTCCGTTTATTAAGGTCAGGGATTGGGATTGTAATTTTTTAACCAGGAATTTAAGTTATCGAGTGGGAGGCGGGCCGATAGTGGAGCAGTCGGACATTCGGTATTGCTTTCTCCGTAGCAGAGAAAGCGGAGAATTTTGACTCGTTGCGATGCAGCGATGTCTCGCAGATAATACAAATAATACATATGAAAAGTAGAATTTGCTCAGAATCCAAAGACAGTTGTGGTTCGGTCTGGATTCGGACTGGGATCCGGATTTTGAGGATGACTGTTATATACATTTGGTCTCATCCTAACACGTATGGTTCTTTTCAAAATAAAGTAACTACATTCAAACAAATAGTGAAACTCATCATTCGATTTCCCTGATGATGATGATGATGATGACGATGATACAAACTAATTACTGATTCAACTCGTTAAAAAAGCGTAATGAAAAAGATGAAAGCGGAGGATAGATGTCTGTACCTCCGCTACGTTCTCCGGTCCTCCCAGCTCGTCGATCAGCTCGTCCAGCGTGTTGGGAGGTAGATGCTCGGCCAGCTGCTCGAGTCTTTCCAGCAAGTCCCGCTTCATTCTCTGGGCGAGTTCCACCGAGTCCTGGCTCGTCAGGCAGCTTTCCTGACTCTCTGCCTTGACTTTGGAACAAGTAAAAACAAACGTTACACACCTGAAAGCCAAAATAAAACGCTGAATTTTATTTTTTCTTCCTCCTGGTGAGGTTTACCTGTGGCAGGTGTGTTTGGGGGGTTAACAGAGGCAGTGAAAGCAGGCCTGGTGGAGCCCAGTCCAGAGGCTAACAAGGCACTTTGAATGGAGTCTGGATCAATGCTCTTCCTCCTCTTTCTCTTCTTCTTCTCTTTCCCTTTCTTTGGTTCTTTTCTGATGAGCCACGGATCTAAGCGACAAGAATCATAAAGGTTTGTTTGGAACCTTTAACATGATCTATCTTAAAAAAAAAGAAAAGAAAAGAAACGATAATTCAACACGGCTCCCCTCTGAAATCTCACCGTCTTCATCATCGTCGTCCGACTCATCTCTGAATGGGTTGAAGTCGTCGTCGTCCACTGAGCTGACGGACTTGAAGCTGTCGTCGCTGTCTTTATCAGACTCTTTGTCCGACTCCTCTGATTGGCTGTCCTCCGAGCTGCTTCCTGACAGGCCACCGTGCTTGCGAGGTCTCTTCTTCTGCTGCTTCTTCACTTCGGAACCTGGATACAAAACAAAAAAACAAACAAAAAAAACAAAAAAACAAATGAGAAAGGGACGAGACGCCAGGGACGAAGCCATCTGCTTTCGCTAATTAGTTTTTGCAGAATTCATCGATCTGTTAGACATTATTTTTCCTCTACCTTTCCTCTTCTTGCCCTTCTGTTCGGGCTGCAAGGCGTCGTCGCTGGGAGACGGCGTTTTCTTGGCTGAGAGGTCGATGCCCAGCAGGCTGTAGAGTTTCTGTCTGTCAGGAGCTGGAAAATGCTTCTCGATCAGTGACTGCAGCACTCCCCTACAGCAACAACATTCAGAATCAGCCTCTTCAAACCTTCGTCTTTAGCGTTCAGCTGTGAGTTTTTTTTAAACTGTTCTTACTTTGCAGTTGACACAAAGTCGTTGAGCTCTCCTCCTCCTTCCTCTAAGGCCTCCAGTGTTCTCGCCTCTCCGGTGGACTGCAGCCCGATCACCACACACTGAAGAAGAAACGGCCGTTAACATTATTTATACTTGGACACGGCGTGTCGCTGTTGACGCCGGTTTATAAACCAAATGTGACTGTGACTAAAACAGCCGCTTTTGAGGGTTGCCCGCACGGTCCCAGCCTGAACGGCATCGTTGCGATCTGTTCAAAGATTATTGGAGTTAAATAAAAGGGATTTGGGCTCTTTCTGTGAGCAGCAGATTGTTAAAAAGCCGAAGAGCATTTTGGGTTGACCTGACCACACCCTCTGCACGGCTTCCATCAGGGCATCGCTACACACTTCCTGTCTGTAAAACTAACATTACTCTAAGTCTTTTATTCTCTCTGCAATTCACTTACTCAGTTCTCTACAGATGCTGCCTCATCAAATTAACTCGGAATTAGACCCTTCATGGCTCCTTCTTTTTCCTACGGAATTTCCTGCTCCATGCACTTTTTAAACTTTTTCTGCGTGTTCTGTCTGTGTTTTTGTTCTGTGAGCCGTTCTGAATTAATTGCCCTGAGGGGATGAATAAAGTTGAACTGTATTCTTTTGTCTTGCCACTCGATTTTTGAAACAACACGGAGGGCGTTTGTGTGACATAAACATGACTTCGAGGATTGGTCAAGAAAAGAGATGAAGAGGAAGTAGGTGTGGAGGAAAGGAGGGAAAGAGAGAGAGAGAGGCATAAAAACAGAATGGCGAATAACTTTTTTTTTTGGAAGTAACAGCGACTCCTCCTCTTCGTTTAACANACAGAATGGCGAATAACTTTTTTTTTTGGAAGTAACAGCGACTCCTCCTCTTCGTTTAACAGCAGCAGCGGCTCTCTTTTCACTGAACTGGAAAGTCTGTTTCTGCCGTGTCTGTTTTCATGTTTGGAGGCGGTTAAGTAAGAGCGGCTTTGTCTTACGGCGCCACCGAAAGTCCCAAAGACACTCAGAGGGTCTGTTTCAGGGGCGTCCACGTCTGCATCGTTAAACTGACACATCATGACTTCCTGTTAGTTGTGGAGATGCAGATATTCACTTTTTATTTTCTATGTCTCACCTTTCCGTTCTGGACCTCCTCCCTGGCCAGCTGGACCACCCGGCGGACCTTCGAGGCAATGCAGAGGTATTTGAAGAACCTCTGGTGGGCGGACCAGAACTGACCCCACATGGACTTCTTCATGCGCTGCTCCGCATCCATCAGGTTAGCAGCCTGCTGGAATTTCTCGCGCGCGCTCACCCACTGGAGAAAAGAAAAAAAACAGGAAAAATGAGTAGGGATGGGAAAATTAAGGCTATTAAAGGACCATACCACATGTTACATTACTGACAATCCTTTCCTAAAGCATACTACTGGAGAATTAAAAAAGTTTTTCCTCCCTTCCAGGTAATTAGTTTAATTAGTTAAATAATTAGTTATTTTTTTTTAATTGATTCATAGCCCTACAAATGACATCTACTCAATTGCTGCAACCACAAAAAAAGGAAAAAAAAAAAAACAGNGAAAAAAAAAAAAACAGTATCTTTGGAAACCATGTTTTTTCTTACCAGACGCACAGACTTGTTGTACATGTTGACATACTGCTGAGTCAGAGAAACCTCCTCGATCTTGAAGGTCACGCCTGTGAAACTCAGCTGCCGCGCGATGTACATCCCCCTCAGCTTCATGTCCATTGCCACGATCTCCATGGCACCAACGCCTCTGAAACGAAGCGGACGGAATTTAAGAAAAAAAAAAGAATTTCTACTTAACATATCATTCATTCTGAGGACTAGGACATTTTGTTATGAAAAAAATAAAATATTCAGGAACTTACCTGCGCTCAACAGCTTGGATGAAGTTGCCAAATTCTCTGAAGGGGGTTTTATGGCCCCAGATGCCCAGACGGTTCATGTAAGCCATGTTTCGGGGTTCAGAGGCACCTAGATGAGACGAAACACAGCTTTTTAATATTTTAAAATGCTTGTACTAGACATTGCCTTCACTCAATCTGCAAACTTATTCAACAAGCAGCACTTTCAGTATCTCCACAGACGAGCTAATCTCAGCTGACTGTTCTCCGTCTGACTCACAGGAAGTTAAAAACGAAAGTAATTTTGTTCTTTACTGTCCTGTGTTTCTTCTACTGAGAATTAGCTTATTTAACAATGCAAACAGTGATGGGTGTAATTATTTTCTGATGGATGACTATAATATTTTTTAAAAAGTACGTGTGAAAGAAATACTTTTTAAATTTGTAGGTTATTTAGAGAAAGAACGAAAATTGAGAAAACACACATTGTACCAAATGAAAGATGTTTGTATGTTAGTTTCTGGAACTGGAAAATTTAAAGGACCATACCGTTCATTTTGCATGTTTGAGTCTAATATATTCAATTTTCATACACGTAACATTACTGACAATCATTTCC
>VXCM01006931.1:0-24316 GCA_014773175.1 Lucifuga dentata
TCATTGTGTGGCTCATCAACTTTATTCCTCTGTAGTTGCCACAGCTCTGCACGTCTCCCTTGTTCTGGTCTGATTAGTTCATCAACAGCCATTATTAACTGCACCTCAAGATTTGGTGACATGAAAAAATTCTTTTTGGGATGGAAAATACTCCGAATATTTCAAACTTGTAATGGATTAAACTGTTCTGTTGTTGTTTTACTTTATTGGTAACAGTCTGTTCTCTCTGGGATCTCTGATAGAGAGCCACATCTTCATGTTATGATTCCTTTTTTTTTTGTTTTAGTTCTCTCTAAAATGACAGCTGGACATTTCCTGTCCAAAACCACTCTGCAGAGAAACCGCCCAGAACAATGATGCTGGCAGAATAGACTAAAACCACAAACTCAGCTCAACATGGTCAAAGTATGCATCAGAGAGCTTTCTCCTCATTACCTCTCCAACTGGTCATAACATGTTTTAGGATGGAATCAGATTACAGAGGCGGGACTGCCAGGAATATAATGTGGCACCTGGCCAACTACTTTCAGTGAACTGGGTGGAGGCCTGATGTAGCAAAACTAACACAATCAAGTCTTTATTATGATTTTGGTGATGCTGACAGTGGCTTCTTTTAACAAACTTGAATTGGGGGGGGAAAAAAAACTCAAATGCTATAATATTAGGAAGTAGTATTCCAGAAGTGCATATTTGTGTCTGTTCCTGGACATAATGTTATGACAACTCAAGAGCAACTCAAAGTAAAGGAAATACCAACAACTTTCCCATGGAATGACAGATTCTGACTGTTCTGAACTTGTTTGGGATCTGTTTACAACCATATCTTAGAACCAGTCTTTAGTGCTAATGACTGAGTCATCAGGATTATTGTATATCAAGAGAGCACAAATAGTCATTATCCACACAAACCAGATGTTATTCCGGTCAAGTGTTCATGAGAGAATGTGATGATTGAGATGAAGGAGAATTTAAAAAACAAAGAAAACTGTGTTAGAACAGTGCAGGAGGGATGCCGCTGCCAAACAGAAGCGTCCAGGATGTTGGAATCTTCCATTTGTTTGGCTCATTGTTCTGAAATGAGTCAGAAAAAACAGATTAAATATTTATAATCTTGAAGTTATAAACTGTAGCATACAGTGATCCTTACTGAATCAAGTTCATCAAATGAAGTTCGACTGAAGTTCATACTGCACTGAAATACAGCAAATCTTGGACTGTAAGTGCCTAACGGAATTCTGGCTCCTCAGAAGTGTCACTTACAGGTTTGTCCAGCAGATGGAGCCAGTCGTTAAGGTGGTTGACCAGAGTAAAGGCATCTGGTATGTTGTCACCTTCTGAACAGAAGAGCAGCAGCACAGCGAGCGGAAGATCCTCTGCACAACTACACACCACAGACACACAAACAGCAGAGGAGCTGCTCAAAAGCTGTTTCCTGTTTAATCTGCTAAAATAGTTTGTCAGTATCAAAATACTGAAGGTAAAGGATGTGGGGTTTTTTCCCAGCCACGTTCTGAGTTGACATCAGAAATACACTTAGAGAGAGTTTGTGAGGTAAAAATATACCCACATTACAATATACTATATATATATATATGTGTGTATATACATATATATATATATATATATATACATACATAGATAGATAGATAGATAGATAGATAGATAGATAGATAGATAGATAGATATAGATATCTGGTATCCCAAAACATGTATACACACTTTGAATGATAATCATTTAGTGTGTATACATTTTTTTGGGACACCCATATATTTACATTTGCTGAGTGAATTATATCACATGTAAATTTTTCTAATCTTTAAAGGTTCTTTTCTTTGTTTACTTTTTTTTGTCCAAAAAAAAAAAAAAAAAAAAANATATATATATATATATATATATATAGTCTGGTTTGTTGTTTGTGATTTCATACTGAAAGGACAATAACTGAAAAATATCCATATAACCCTGTCCGTGTTTATAAGTCTTATATTAGCCTCAGCTGACTTTTGGAAAGCTTTTTTTTTTTTTTTTTTTTTTTTNTTTTTTTTTGTAAATCTGTGGATTTCAGCCCCAAAATAATACAGTCGCACTAGCCAGGGGACACTTTATGGTAGAGATGGCAATTTTGGCACCCAGGATCGATATGTTTTGAAGCCGTTTGAAACTTCTGGTTTTGAAGCGGGGTCTACGACACTGTTTCCAAACATGAGTCACGTGACACCATGTCAGCTTTCCAGCGTTCTAGAGTTGCAGTTCAGGTTTCTGCCAACAGGCTGTGCACAACCAATATTTCAAAACATTTCGAAAACTGTGTGTTTTCAAACGTATCAAAACTGTTTCAAAGAATTGAAATTGCCATCCCTACTTTATGGTGAGCACCAAGAATAATGATTAATTTCTCAGCCAATGTACCTATGGTCAAAGAGTATTATAACCAAATTCAAACCTATCATTTAACTACCATGTTTGTAAAAATGCTTAGTTTGGAAGTTGCAAAAGCAGAACAACAGATCTAACTCTCCCTTGTTCATTCAATGGGAGTGATGGCGCTCGCCCTCTGTACCTCGCTGTGTAGAGTCCTTTGGTGATGCCTCCTCCAGGGATGTAGAGTCGTGGTTCTGCGCTGCCGTCTGTGAGTCCAGGAAAAGCTGACACTCGCTCCATCTCCCTCCAGCCAAGCTCCTTCAGAACGTCTTCACATCCCTTCAGCAGGGGAGGTGTCATGAGGTACCTTAAAGTGGTGCTAGCAAAAAAAAAANAAAAAAAAAAAAACAGAACAAATTTGTTAGCAGAGTTCACATGTAAGAAAAAGCAACAGTGCACAGTTAATGTGGAGCTCCGTACCCTTGCAGCTGTCGGTCATCCCTCTGGTAAGCATGGCTGCTGGATAAAACTACGGTCCTGGAAAAACCGCTGGATTTGATCCAAGACACTATCAGCTGACGAAATGTTTTGGATTTTCTCTGTAATTAAAACAAGAGACAGCTACAAATAAAATACTTTCATTCAAATGCCAAGTATCTGCATATAGATGATACGAGGTCATATCCAAAAACAACACTACTGGTGGAAACATATTCATAACTAAAATAAATGTCTTTCCATATAGTAAATGTAGTTGTTGGTAGGTAACCAAGCCAACAAGATGAATGTCTAAAATGCAAATTATGAAGTTTGCATTAATTGAGCAAACTGAACTTCACATGTTCTGCATCCATTGATTTTTTTTTTTAAATTTATTTAAACTTAAAGCACAAACTACAGTTATTTTAATGTAAATTTTAATTGACGGTCACACAGCTGAAATGACATTGAAGTACTTTGAAAAACAACTCTCTGAACTCATAAACAGTTACCTGAATAATTGGTGTCCTGATCTGAAGAACAGCCAGCTTCATGTCTGCTGCCATGTACACTGTTGAGGAGATTTTCAGCAGGTTTGACTGATGTAATAAATTGGGAACATTTTTTTGTGATGTGTATTATTTCACATCAGCTCGCAGACAGCTAACAGTAACTTCAACCATACACAGAAGAAACCGAATGAATTAAATTAACTTGTACTGTGTAATTTTGAAGTCTTTTGGGACAAACAGTTTTTTTATTTGTTGCAGCTGGACTCAAGTGCTTGCGAGGAGGCAAGACACACGTTCCACTGATGTCTGAATTTACAACACAAAGCACAACAAGAGAGTAAAATACTTGAGAACCAGGAACTGCAGAACTCAACCTAGCGTTTTTAACATTTGTGTTTCTCTGCGCATTTAAGTGCAGCCATATCAAATGGTCACTGAAGAGATAATTTTAACTTTTTTGTGGTCAGACTGTAGAATTTATTTTGCCAGCTTGTACTTGTTTTTGCAGTGATTCAGAAGGTCCTAACACGGTTTCTCTGCTGTAGATTTTTTTTGGTTTTGTTTGGTTTAGATTTAGGCTTTTGTTGATTAAACTCTCCAGTCTTGCAGTTAAGTTGGGAGCACATCTTCTGAGAGCATAAAGTGGTTTAATACTTTAAAATCTGTCAGCTGGTACCTTCAGCTGCGGTGTGCAGCTCCTCCGTGTCCTTTGAGCCGGTGGCGTACGGGTTGTTTCCAGCCATGGGGATCAGACAGTCTGTGTGAATGTAGCCCACTCGAGTCATGTTGAGAGTGGACACGATGAGGTCCACCGCCAGCTGACCCACGTTACCGACAGCCACGGCGGGCTGAAGGGGAATAAACACAGCAAAAAGTATGATTAACTATATAAGAAGGGCTGGTGACGGTTGATAAACGATCCCAAAGCCTCACTGCGACTAAGCTAAATGCTGAAGCAGCTGTTAGAATAACATCTGTGCTAAAAAAAAAAATAAAAAAATCCAGATGTGTCAGTCACTCACCATAACCAGGGTGAACCCCGTCAAGGAGTGCGGAGAGGTTTCTGCAGAAATAAACATGACGAACAGGCAACGAGCAACTGATTTAAGATGCTTTATCCACTAAAATGACACTTTCGCTTCTATTTTCATGCGTGGGCCTTCAGCGCAAAACCCGGCGTCGATTGTTGATGACGCAAGGGCTTTAGTACCTATTCCAAATGCCTGAGAGAAATCTATATTTGAAGATTCATTTTGGAAAAAAAAATGCCATATCTGTGTTTGTTGTTATTATCGTTCGTTGTTTGTTACTGGGTATATATTTAAAGGAGTGTTAATAGTGTTTCTTTAAAGCAGAGAATGAACGGCCATGTTGCAGCTTCGCAAAGATTCTGTGCGTATTAGAGATCTGTAACTCCTCTGTAACAACTGATGAAAAAGAAAGGAAAAAAAAGACTATGAATAAAATTTAAAGGACCATACCGATGATTTTACATGCGTAAGCCCAATTAACACTACCCATTTAGCCTTTGAGTTGGCTTTGCGTGGACACGATGAGAGCGAGAGCTCCGAAAAGCCCGGGATATTCCGTTGGTTGGTGGATTTTGCTGCCTCCCTTGATGACGTTGAAAGAGATGTTGATATCCTCATTTGCAGTGTCTGCAAAGAGGAGACTCGTGGGTACCCAAAGAACCCATTTTCATTCAGATATCTTGAAGTCAGAGGTCAAGGGACCCCTGTGAAATAATAATGATGGAGAATAATGTGAGTAAAGGTCCATTTAGGACCCAAATGTTGGTTAAAATAAATTGAGTAGTATTTTCCAACAGCAGTGAGCAGGATTTAATTCATTCAGCTGATTACTGTGTATTTCTGTGCATGTATGTAAACATAGTCAGTGTATAACTGAAGAGATTTATTTTTTTCTCTATAATTTCAGTTGAAACCGTTATGTTCATTTTGGTCTTAAGTTCTTAATTAAATGAGAAAATACTCAGTACTTTTCATTTGTCAAGTATTTAATTTGGTTATTTCATACAGACTGTTTATTTACCTGGTAAATTACCAGGAAACATGCTATATCATGATATATTGAGATATGAAATGACCTATAGTGGGACAGATCCCATGGGATAGATGCCAAATCTCTCCTTGTCACTAAAGGTGACTGGGCCTTTACTGTTCCTGCCCCTCAACGTTGGAACTCTCTGCTGGAGGATCTCAGGTTGGCAAAGTCAGTGTCTTCTTTTAAAAACCTTATTATTGTAAGACTTATTTCTATCATACAGCCTTCCCCTAATTGTGGTTACTGTTCTTACTTGGGTTATTTTACTCTTAACTATTTATTACTATTTTATTGTTGGCTTTCAACTCGTGTTTGATTGTCTGTTTAGTGAAGCACCTAGCAAACCCACCTTTCAAAACCTAGCTGCTTTGAAAGGTGCTATATAAATAAAGTTATTATATTGTTTGTTATTCACAGGGAAGTCAGTTTTGTCATTACTAGGAGAGTTAGAGATAAGAGGGCGGAGCCTGAGGCAGCTCCTACTTCCACAGGCCAAAGTTTCCCTTCCATCCTCTTTGCTCTACTTCTGACATTAAATGAGAGTATTTGAGCTTTGTCCTGTTATGAGCCCTCTTCCACTGCTTCTTCCCATGACACTGTTAACTCCACAAAATAAACCACACACATCTGACCACAACACCAGATCTGGCCTAAAATCAGTTACTACTATTTCCTGAGGAATTACAACTGTCTTCCTAAATCTATCTCCATTTTCCAGTCTCTTCCTGATTTGAGCTGCCCTGCCTCATATATTTTCTGAACTATTTGGGGCTTCGATTTTTCACCCTAAATTAACTATCAAATATTATCTGATCTTCATCAGAAACAATCTGCTGTCCTTGTCAATAATGAATTCATAAATTAAAAATTCACAGTTTAAAGGACCATCAGGTTTAATGACTCCTCTAAAACTATTTGGAGTCAGATCTAATTGAGCTAGTTACAATCTGGTTACTGATGGAATCAGCTCTTCTCAAGAGTCTTATGCACAATCCTTTGTTTGAAGGCAAAAAACAAAACACTTCATTCCAGTTGTGAAGCATGGTGGAGGTAGCATCATGTTTAGGGCTGCTTTGCTGCCTCAGGGCCTGGACAGTTTATCTCTGAGAGAACAATGAATTCCAAAGTTTAACAGTCTGTCTCCAACTGAGACACTGTGGCATGACCTGAAGAGGGCTGTTCATGCAAGACATCCCAGAATATTTATGAACTGAAACAGTTTCTTGGGAGGGATTATCTAAAATCTCTCCTCATTGCTGTGAAACTATGATCAACAGCTACAACAAACATTTGGAAGAGGCCTGAAGCAGGTTCTACTGGTTATCAAGTATAGGGTTCACATGCTTTTGTCAGCCAGATCTGTGGATGATAAAAGGAGTTGTATGTTAAAGGCGTACAGACATGAAAAACTACCATTTTGTCTGTCAATGGTGGAATAATAATGAGGGACAGGTGTGTGTGTTCCAGTATCTACCAATTCAAAGCTGAACTGACATTTTGAAACTCTGAAAGGAATGGAAAATAAGAACACAATTAACACTTTACCAATTTACAATGCCGTGAAATCTGGCAGCATGCATATCATCTTGCATGTTGTATTTTTACACTCCATCTACAATGTTATATTGTTATCTTTTCTTACAATCTATATTATATTTGTTACTATGTTGTTAAATCGTTAATATCTGAAATAAAGTTTTGAAAATAAAAGTGTCACAGAGGTTTCAAATCATTTCAAATGGCTGTTTCAAGCCTACCCATCACTAGTGGAGGCTGACTCTGTACTTGTTATGCTTGGAGGAGTCATCATATTTCCAGGAAATAGACACATGGGAGAAAAGTTACGCCGTGATAACAGTATTAGCCAGAGTGTCTTGGAACTGTTTCAAGCTGATTCATACACCAAGTGTGCACGGCATAGAACTGGATTGAATTTAATCTTTTACTCAGCAGAACAGCATATTGTAATCATAATCATCACAACTTATTAACTTTACATTTTAATCTATCAGTTATCATTCAGCAAAGGTGAAAATTAAACCCCGGAGTCATATTTTTCACATTTAACATAACAGCATGGAGTGTAGTGGCTGTAGTGCTTAAATAATCACAGAAACACTGGAAATATTGAAAAAAAAACCAGATTTCATTAACCCTATAATGCCATTTGTGTCACATTTGATACATGATATCCTGAGATCTCTACATCATCAACATGATCAGTTATTGATCAAAATGCCTATTATATTGTATCTAAAATTAAAAATAAAAAGTTCTAGATTAAATCTTGGTGACTTAAATGCCTGGTCGATCAAATGTGATACAAAAAAAAAAAAATCATATATACAAAAAAAATTTTAGGTTTTTTTTTTTGAGTTTGAGGGTTCAATACAAAAATAAATTACATAAAAATAGAATTTTCTGATAATTATTTCATGTAGGCTTTACAGGGTTAAAGCTAATTTCTTAGTTGTGTTCACATTAAGGACTTGATAATTGAGGCATTAGTTAAACATAACGGGTCATTTTTTACATCACAATTACAGAGGAACAATAGACAGGATACCAAAATCAAACAGGTGAAACAAAGTTATAGCAAAAGCATTCTCTCTTGCTTAAAAATCAAACCATAATCATATAGATCTACAGAAACTTACAGCACTTATTGTCCTCAGCTGTGTTATTATTTTGGCTTAACTTCATTTGGAACAGGTAGGCCGTTCACTGCAGCCAGAGCATTTTCTACCATCATACATACCATCTTGCGTGTTGTAGGGTACGTGTTTGTCCCGATGTGGGGGGTTATCAGCACATTAGGCATGCTGAGGAGAGGATGATCCCTGCAAACATTAAGGAGAAGAGCTGTTAGGAGTTAGCAAGTGACAGTAAAAGTTTATTCCTGGTTCCTTCACTGTATGTCAGTTTTTCCTCAACATTTTTGGCATGTAGCCTCTTAAAACAATGCCTGCTTGTGCTCATCCTCACTGGCACTACAAGTAGAGCTAACAACAGAACCACAGAGAGATTTTCCTTTTTCAGGTTGTTTCATTTGATCAATTATCAGAACTGGACCAGATACTACGTACTGTGTTCTTTTGGTAGCTGTGCTGTGTCACGGTTAATTTCTCTACCTTCAATGTACATGTACAATAAAATGATAGTGATTCTGGTTGTGGATAGTGTGTTTTCAGAGAGTAGTGACCTTGGTAAAGGTTCAGGGTAAGTCACATCTAAGGCTGCTGCTCGAATCGTTCCAGACTGCAGCGCTTCAACTAAGGCATCCTGGTCCACAACTAGACCTGAAACAGGAAAGAGCATTATTAGATCAGTTTTTCAGAATAAATTGACACAGTCTATGAGAGCCATTATTCCACCTCTGCTGATGTTAACCAGTGTTGCTGTGGGTTTCATGAGGGACAGCTCTCTGCGACTGATGAGGCCTTTGGTTTCAGGGGTCAGATTAACAGCCAACATGACAAAGTCTGACCTCCTCAGCAGGTCATCCAGACTCTCGCAGTAACTTGCCCCCTCTGCCTGCTCATCTTCAGCACTCCTGAACATGATCCAGAAGAGCAAAGGTGATATTTATGTAGGTTACCAATTAGAACTGGTTATTTTAAGATTTTAATTAAATAGAAAAAAAATGTTGCCACCTCAGTCTTTTACCTTCTGTTCCTGTTGTGATACAGAATCTTCATGTCAAACCCTTTGCTTCTTTGAGCTATTTTGTAGCCAATGTTTCCCATTCCAACAATTCCTAGAGTGGACCCTGTGACTTCAACTCCCATCAGCCTTTGTGGTATACAGGTGGCCTTAGGATCCACAGCTATTTTGTAACCTGTGAAAGAAAAGGACAAAACACTGTTGATTCAGCATTGAGTTTAGAAAAGCTCCTACTGCCACTGCAGTTTGAAGTGTGATCTTACCCTCAACAATGGTTCTTGCTGACGCCAGAAGTAGAGCCATGGCCATATCTGCAGTGGCATCACTGACCACACCCGGCGTGTTGGCTACCTTCACCCCAAGGCTGGTAATGTATGGCACATCCAGGTGGTCGATGCCCNCCCGGCGTGTTGGCTACCTTCACCCCAAGGCTGGTAATGTATGGCACATCCAGGTGGTCGATGCCCACACCTCCATTAGAGACCACCTTTAAGGAGGGAAGCAATCTGAGCAACGAAGGCTCAGATCTGGGATGTTGGTTCCACACTAACATGGCCTGGAGTTTAGAGCCGTGAAGGGTTGGATTTTGTAGAAACTCTTTGTGGCAGATGATTTGGAAATGTTGTTTCAATATGTCAGCCAAGTCTTCAGGGCAACCTGACTCGCCAAATTCTGAGATCAGAGCCCATGGTTTGTCGACTTCCATCACCTGGAGTGATGAAAACAGAACATGATGGCATCTAATGAGGCATATAGTCAGACTTCAAATAAAATAATGTATTCATATAATGTATTATATAATAATGTAATCATGTCAAATTATAATGACGAGTAAGTAAATCATGGATGCAGCACAGATGGAGCAGATGAGCCGTCATCATCTACATTCTGATAAATCTGAGTCGTGTTCTTTCCCTTTCTCTTTTGATACATATGACAGATGGTAATGCATAGAAGCATTAAGCTGCTTCTCTGGATGGATTTAATGTTATCATGCAAGTTCTGATTTTCATCTGACATGCTCCAAAACATGTTGTTCATGTCTGACTAATGATACAAATTTTTTGTGTGTGTGTAAGTCTGTATTCCCACCATGTGACAGAGAGCCAGCAACGTCACAGTACTGAATCAATGGTAGTAACCGCTGTCTCATGCCAGAGTTGTTAGATATTTTTCAGTTATTTAAATAAAGTAGATTCTAATATAAATTAATAATATTAACACGGATATGAGGAAAAACATAAGGAATTCATGAGACTGCAAACCAGTATAAATGAACTCACAATGCTCCTTCTTCCCCTTTAGGTGTTCTTTTACAAGAGTCTGCAAACAACTGTTATAAGTAATTTCCTCGTCATGGTTCCTTTGATACAGGAAGTACTACTATACAGTATGTATTACTTCAAAATAAGAGCGTTTCTATTATGCCACTGATATAAAATTCAGAGGCCAATGTTTTAATTTATTTGCTATACTGGTCATAGTTATTTACTGTATATTCCAAGTTGATGCTTGTCAAAGATAGCTTCATCATTTTGTAGTTATGATGTGAAAAAATTAGAAATATAATGAGAAATATAACAAACTGGTTTTTTTTAGACAAAGTTGTTGTAGTCTAGAGGTACTTTGGCAAGTATCTCTACAACACTTCACCTTATACACAAATTAATAAATGCTTCAAGAGTAGAAATTTGCCTAATTTTCAAAACATTTGGCATTTTTCATATCAACTGAAAAGATCTACAATAATATATTTCAATTCTTCAAAAAATAAAAAATAAAAAAAAGAGAGGGTGACATGTAGGTGGCCTCTGATCAGGGAGTCATCTTGGCCCTCTGGCATAAAGAGGACACAGGATAAATCATTTACTGCAGTTCATGAGGAAATTCTGCTGTTCATGTGATACAAAGTAATAAATTAACTTCAAATAATGATTTACTTTTAGGTTAACAGATAACTCCATTGTTCTAATCTATTAACTTTTTCTTTCTTTACTCATCTGTCTGTGACAAACATTTTGAAACCTAAATTCAATTTTTCATTTTGTTTAACAGTAACCATGAACACAATTATTATTTTGCAACCAGAGCAAGATTAGGTGAATACAGTGTGAACAAAAGGCCAGTTCCTTTCTCATTTAACTACAATGCTTCATAAAAATTTCAATTTTGCACATACAAAACTCTCTAATTTCATATTTTCACAGGGCTTCTCAACTTTTATACTGCATATTGGCACAATATGACACAAAGGCCATGTGCAGCTTTAACCACAAGGTGGCAGTAACACCTTAACCCCTGACTGTAGCACAGCGAAGACTTAAAATGTACAGTATGTACTGTATATAAAAAGAGATCATTAGTTTGAAAGCTGCTGCTTAAATCACAACCTATTGCTGTCATTTGCCATTAGTGTGTTTTTCACTGAGCTGCCTCACTGGTGTGTTCTGTGCCTTGCTCAAAGGCACACCAAGCGAATTTAAGAAAAAAAATCACTCAAATGATTTGGGAAGTGTGTGTGTGTGTGTGTGTGTGTGTGTGTGTGTGTGTGTGTGTGTGTGTGTGTGTGTGTGTTCCAACAATAAGCCAGAGCATCAGCAAAGGCCATGTGTGCAAGCAGCTGCAGATGAGCAGTTTACCTGCCTTTCTAGTATAATCCCACCATCTTAATATGAGGTAATTGTCCCTCCTCCTCTCCTCCCTTCAGCTCTTCACCCCTCCCTCTTTCCTTCCACTCCTGTCCCTCTGTCTCCACACTTGTCTTCTCCACTTCTTTCATCCTGACACTCCTCCACACTTTCTATGCTACACTTTTCCACCTCCACCTCTTCATCCTCTGATCTTCAGCCCTCCACCAACTCCTCCCACTCTGCTATATCTCACTCTCATGCTTCCACTTTGTCTCTCCTCCATGATTTTACTTCTCTAAAGGCTGCCAGGAGTCATTAATTTAGCCAGTTCAGATTTGCAACCAAGCAATTCCATCTGTTGCCACGTTATGACTCACATGGCAGATGTAACAATCATATTTCTGCTTCATTGCAAAGCATTTTGAATACTTTTCATGAGCTCAGCTCCTATTAATAAATAAAAATCCATAACATAGCAGTAAAATTGGCAGTTTTTCCTTTGCATTTTTAGAGAGTTTTGAGCCTAATAATAATAGAATGTCATTATTAGACTAAATTTATTTTAGTACATGTATCACTGAATATACGCACATTCATTATTTATGTGCATGTGTGGTTTTGATTAATTTTCACTTAATACCTTGACCATTCTGGAAGCATTCTTCATGTGATACTTGAATAAATTTTACTGTTAATATTTGTTTACTGTCAGTATTTATTTTATATATTTTACTGTCAGTTAAATAAAACCTTTTTATGGTGATACTGCTATCTTAACTTAAACGAGGGATTTGCCTACTTCCTCTGTCACCTATTTTCAGGATGTGACAAAATGGCAAAACAAAGTGTTGCATCAACTTCACATTCTGGTCTGTTCAGCCTTACTGGGTTTATTTTCTAGAACTCAAGTTGTGCATGTCAGCAGTAAATATCTTGTGACTAGTTGTGCTGCTTCTTGGAAAATTGCCTCTATTTCCTTTTCCAGGTATTTGCCACTGTTTTAATCTCTGTGCAAATATCTCATGGCAAATTCTTTCAACATGATCTACTGCATTTGTCACAGAGATATGCAGGATATTGTTTGGATTGATTATAAACCTAAAAATCCCTCAGCTGTCATTTTTATTCTCAGAGTTTCTGGCCTTCCTTGTTTAGACTATTTATACTGTATTTCCAGGTTCGATGCTGCGGAAAGTATAGCACATGCCTCATTGATTCAGGCTTCCTCCCCTGGGTTTGTTCCAGGTTGCCTTGGACAGGTTCGAAGGATTTCCCTCTACAGGTGCTGTTGTGTTCCTGGAATGCAACAGACACTTGGCACATACACACACACACTCAGTCGACACTTGCGTCTCTTTAATGTTAGTGGAACGGCTCAACATGCAGCTCTCAGCATGTTCTCATGTTCTGGTTGAGCATAAATTCACCTGCTGGGTAATCCGGTCAGCCTGAGCATTAGTGTGCTGCTCATGATGCACAGCTCTGTGAGAGAGAAGTCACAGGCTGCCTCAGTAAGCACCGTGAGCTCTGACTGCTATTGGATCACCTGTTAAGCAGAGCAGAAAGTAACTAAGTACATTTACTCAAGGACTGTAGTTAAGAGCAGTTTTAAAATAGTTCCATTTTGTGTTGCTTTCTACTGTTATGTCATGACAGTGATCTGATGACTGTACTTATTTTGCAGAATCAGAGAAGGTCATAAACTGTCACATTAGTATCTCAGCTTTGTTTTAGCTGAGGACACAATGTATTTTATACATTATCTTAAGAGTTTTACAAAGGAATAGCCTGCATGCCTTCAGCTGACCTGAAAACCTAAAAACCTTGTATCTCCAATTATAGTTTTGTTTTTTTTTTTTNTTTTTTTTTTTTTGTTTTTTTTTTTGTTGTTGATTTCAGTTAAAAAGTTTCATTATTTCATTTCAAACTGTTGAAAATTGCAGATTTACCGTAAGATTTAGCATGTCTGCAAAACCTTATCCTCAGCAACATCCATATACAGTATTTCTATTGCTAATGATAGTTTACACATTCTGTTTGTTTAGTCAAGTCAAGTTTTATCATATCCTTGAAACACAAATACAAGTCAAAACACAAAGAATAGCAATGCAATTAAAACAAATTAACATAAATAGAATGTAGGAGTAACAGGAAAATTAAGAACCCACAATGTATTCTCTGTGCAGTTACTTGGCAAGAATGAACAGCCTCATGCTTAATTAAAATAGTGACCACAAAAAAAAAAATTTAAAAAGCATTAATTCTTCATTTAAAAGAGTTGAAGCAAATTTTCCTGGAAATTTGTTTCAATCATACAGTATATAGAAATTAAAAGCTGCTTTGTTTTAACCTTGGAACGCTGTGTTGATGTATGGAAGCTGTATGAATTTCACATTGAGTGGATATTGTTGATCTCTTTGTCTGGAGAATGTGTCTTCAGGTAGGGAAAGGCTGCTTGAGACCACAGTCCACTTTTAAACTTCAGACAAACTCTTCATCACTTCTCGCAGTACACAGAGCAGCACAAGGTTAGCTCTGTCTGGTTAGGTAACAGATAATCAGGGAGAAGTGGTTGTAGGTCCTCTGTATAGCTTCGTGGCTCCTCCATCTAGCACCGGCTAATGAGCCTTGTGGCTAAAGCCGCTGTTACCTAAAGACAGAGCCCATGTAGAGCCATGGGTAGGCTGATTTAGAAGGTGGCTCTGCAGTTCAAAGCATCTTGGTGGTCAAGCTGTGTGTGTGTGTGTGTGTGTGTGTGTNGGGGGTTGCTCTTCAGTGAACAGCCAGTCAGATCAATGTTATACAAAGCTATTATCAGAGGCTGCTGTTCTAGCATCACAGCACTCAGGCACTCTCCCTCACGGTCAAACACACTAATGAGCTTTTGGCCCGTGACTTCTATAACAATGATTATTAGTTAAAGGTTAGTGACAGAGAGCATCCCCATGTTACAGTGAGATACTAAGCATTGATCCTTGACGACAAGCCACAAAACAAACAGGATGCAACAAAATCTGACCATTAAATGATTTAATCCTATAAACAATGTCACTATCTTACTGTGATGTTTTTATATTTTTCATCACTGACAATATGTGGAAATAAACAATGACAAAACCTGCCACAAGGGTGAATTCTTACTATGAACTAACATGATATTTTACCTTGAAAATTTGGGAATAACTGGGAAAAGTCAGGAATTCAGGAAGGAGAACACTGTAAATGCCCTGGGTCAGTGGTTCTTAAATTTTTTGAACCAAGTGCCACATCTGAGCCAACCAAAACATCTAAACACCAACAAGCCACCAACTCTAAGAAAAATCTCAGGAATAAACTATTATGTGTGTAGAGATATTAAAAGCATATCTTCCTGTTGTGTATTTCATCATTCCTGTATTTTATATCTGCACATCATTCATGCACTCCAGTTTATTAAACCTCAAAGTACAACAGAGTCGTACTTTCAAATACATTTGCTACTATTTTAGGATGAAGTGGGATTTATTTGGACTACTGCAACATTGCAGTGAAAACTACAAGATGAAATTTCATCTCACTGAAGCTGAAGTACCAAATGATGTCCACACATGCAATGCATGTGTCATTGATATTTTCAAACATTTGGACCATGTTTCTTTCAATTTTAGTTTATATTTCAACGGCCTGTTGTGGAGTCTTGTGTCTGATGGCTTGTCAGTGTCATCAGGATTTGCTGACTCAACAGGAGTGAGGCGTTCTCAGTGTTCTTTTTATAAGGCCATTAAGAAAGAACGGTGGCTGAATAAGCCCCATGGCTTTGACTTCCACTAATCATCTTAGACAAAGCATGGCTGCCAATGTGAGAACACCTGTACCAGACCACAGCACATACACAGTCATTATATTATAATCTTTCTCCTCATCATCACGCAATACTCAGAAAAAAAAAAAAAAAANAAAAAAAAAAAAAAATCCTAATAGTTTTTCTGATTATTATAGTTTCATTCTTATTATAAAATTTGTTCAATTCAAAGCAATACAAAGAAACTAAAATCAAAAAGAATGTGAAATGAATTTTTCAATTGTTAACTCCTGATCCAGTGGTAAACATTATAGTGATGCCATATGAGAATCAGAGAGAAAACTAACAATAATAAAATATAGTGCGTAACATATAAATACATAAAATCTAGTGATTAATTGACAATAATTTTTAATTAACTGGTTTGCTCAGTTGTCAAATAAAAATGCAAATCAAATTTTGCTAGTAAATAATAAATAAATAAATGTAGCTTATAAACAAACATTGTAATAAATCAATCTAATGAATAAATAATTGACACACGTACATTTACAACAAAGTCAAAAAAGTAAATAAAAAACCCGAATAAATAAATAAAATGTAAATAAATTTACTACTAAATAAATACTGCAAACCTATTATTACCATATTATATATATATATATATATTTTTTTTTTTTTTTTAAATTTGCGGGGGAATTTTTTTTTACATACTAATCACCGTCCAGGTGCCTGGTTCTTGTTACCAGGACAACACGGGCTCCCATTGGCCGCCGCCAGGTCACGTGATCCTGCCTTTAGTCGTCACAGCCAGGGTCTGCAGAGTTTAGCAGAATATGTGCAGCCAGCAGCTGAGGGAGAAGCAGGCGGAGTTTGGACGTGGATCTCTGTCCTCCTCCTGTACCTGTTGCTACCCTGTGCGCAAGTTTTCCACTCATTCTTCACCACGGCGAGGTAATGGACTATTAAAGACACTTCTAACAAGCTCCCACGGCATTTTATAAGCGAGGTAAGTTGACAAGAAATGAGACTTTTCTTGCTGTCTCCTAATTCGTTTCCAGCTCAGGTGTGCAAGTTTCTAACACTATTATTCCTGCTGTATTACCCCCGGCAGCAGGAATAATAGTGTTAACTACATTTTAAAATAACTTTATAGGCTGTTTTTCTTCAGATAGAAAAGGGTAGCACTTTATAATCGGATGAGTCTTCTTCTGTTAAATGAGCCCTCAGAGGAGTAGAAGAGCTGTTTTCTTTGCACGCTCCATGTTTAATTGTGAAAACAGGAAGTGAAAAGAGTCTTTCTTTTTGCCCCTGTACATGCAACGAGGCAGGAGATCTTATTTCAGCAAATACGCATCACTCAGACTGAGGATTAAAGCTTTTTACTGTGGATTAATGTCTCTGAGCGTGTGTGATGCTCACTTCCATTATGCATCCAGTGTGCAATAGCAATGTAATAGCAGTATAATGTGTTTGCATTACAGGATTGGTAGATGGATTACAGTTTAATGTAAAGTAAATCTCAGCAATTTAGTGACAAAGGACAGAACATTAAAATCAGGACAGCAACTAACAATTATTTTTATTATCAATTAATCTATTGTCTGATAACAGATTTTCACATTTTAATAAATCATATCTCATAACGTAAAAATTATTACCTTATTATTACAGAAAAGAAACAGTTATATCTACATCTTTAGTAAAAATTCTGCTCCGTACATTACATTTTCCAATACAACAAATTTTTATATGAAATTTTACACAAGTTGAAGAAAATACCAAATATAGAGGCTGACAAGTGCCTTCTATTTGTGAAGTCAGAAATTTTACATGTAAATTTTAATAAGGGCTGAATTTGTGCTGATTAACAAAATGATGATAGTGATAGAAGCAGTAAAAAAAATAAAGTCTTCCTATCAAGTCATTTTAGGTTATCAAGTTAAGTCACCAAGTCATCTGAACTTTAAAGTCTTTGCATTGGCTCATTTTAGATTGTCATTCATTCATTCATTCATTCATTCAGTGTAATAGCAATAAAATGTGTTTTTCTTATCACCCATTGAGCTAGAGGAGTGATGAAGAATAGACCTTGCAAAACATTCCTCAAAATTTAGGTGTCAGTGGACTTGAGAGGAAAGTTTCCATGTAACAGCCAGAACTGAGATCCATGAAACAAGTGGAAAAATGCTTCATTTTCACAATGAAAACAGAAAAAAAATCAACCTTCAGACATGCGGACTCTGAAATGGCGTGTAGCACTGGTATCTGAAGCTCCACAGCTCCAAGAGGTTGAAGTATTTTCCAGAAGATTTCTACAAAGTTAAAGCGATGCACACTGTCCAGCTGATCCTCCTGGTAACGATAGTGTGAAAACTCAGAGATCTGTGGAGTTGCTGAGACCTGGGTGGAGTCTGAAGATAATAGCCCCCTTGGTGTCAGAAGCGTCCCTCCAAACACTTCAAGATGCTGAACGCTGACGATGTCTGCTAAATTTGAACAGGGGCTCTATATTTTGCTGCATGGGAGTTTTGTGGGCTTGTTTTGGGTCAGACCGACCACAGTCCCCTCTAGTTAGACTCGTCTGGGTAGTTAGTGCTCCTTTAAACTGAATTTTAGAGAAAGAGGAAGGATAGGACAGGGACGGCGGTTGAATCAAAGCAAGAAAATTAGTGAAAGTGATGGAGGAAGGAGCTGAGAGAGAGCTCCAAAGAATGAGACAGAAAAGTAGATAGTTCCTAGTGAACTATCTGATGATGGTGATGGATGTTGTTTTGCATATAGAGGTGCATGTCTTGGATGCAGCACAGCAGAGATGGGTGATGGGTGGGAGCTGTTTTAGTCATTTACTAGATTGACATTTCCATATGAACTCTCTCTGAATTTGTCTTTACAGCAGGCTATTTCAGAGACAGCGCAGCCACATTAAGCATTCAGTGCAAAGTAAACAGCCCTCTCCTCGTGCAGTCAGTGACAGTTTGGTGTGAGTGTGGGATGTGTGTGTGTGTCCAGTTCTCAGTCAGTCTTTCAGCTCTGCTTGCCTTCTTGCAAGTGCTTTTACTGACTTTTTTTTTTAATTTTTTATCTTGTTTTCAGTGAACTCATTCATAATGGCTTCTCTGTCAGCATTGTGGTTTTCAGCAGCAGTTTGACGCACGAAGCTCAACAACTGACAGCAGCTAATGCGTGCTGCATTATGATTCTCTGAAGGAGGATGGGGTGGGGTTTTAACAAACCTTTGGAAAATGGGAGAGAGTTTAAGACATTATCAATCAAGGGCGCCTTTCTGTTAATGCATTTTTAACTGGTGTGAGTCATCTTTGAGGACTGCTGGAATGGAACCTTACTACTGAAATGGAACAAAAAGTCACGACCGTATTTGAATTTGACTATCTACCTTTATTCAGATTATTCACCAATGTCTATAGAAATGGCAAATCTAGGAATATTGTCATAAAAATGACCCTTAGGATTTAGAGACTGAGGAAGAATTTGGATTGTCAGAGGAAGTTATGCCATTTCTAGATCTGTTGCTATGACATGTTGTGACTTAGGAAAGACTTGAACTTAAACACAAGTTTGATCAGAAATATTTGCAGCCTTTAGGAGAAAACTGCAAAAATCAGATGATATTTGAATCTCAGTACTGTTAGGCTTTTGCATAACCCCCAAACAAACACACATATTCGCATACACATGATGTTAATGTGTTGGTGTTAATGAAAGAGAGTTAAAGATAGATATCTGTGATATGGGGTATGTCACAGCAGATTTATTTGGGCCTTATTGGTTGGACTGGGACACTAGTTTCATTTAATTGTAGTATCTCAGTTTCACAGAGTATTTTTAAGAGAGTGTATGTCTTAGGCGTAGTTTGAGATCACATCCTTGCTTAACTTGAAGCCAGTTTGGGCTCGAGAGTGACAGGAAGAGAACAAACCGTTTTCTGAAGTTGAAGAAGTGCTTCTGCTCAGCAGTCAGACTCTGGTACAGCTCAGACAACGCTGGACCAGCTCTGACCTTAAACTAAATGACACAGGAGATAGAGTTGCAGTCAGACATTCACAGAGACACTAAAGCACGCTGCAGTGAACAGCAACAGTCACGATACTTGTAACGTGAGTGCGGGTGTGCCTGAAGTTATGCCATGCTGCAGTGGCGTTTGATGGTTGCTGGGAATGTGCTCCCTATCAAGATATGATGGCAAATGTGTTTTAGCCAACAGACACTCAAAGTCAATTTAATGACTTAATGCAAGTTTGCGCTTTGTCAAGATAATCTGATCAGCTGCATTTCTTTGATTTTAGAGCTTGTAAACTTTTTTGCCAAAATGAAAAAGTCTTTTAACTATGGTCATCTTGTTTGGTACTGGTTTTTTAATGCACCTGTGGCCTGTTTTAAAGTGTTCATATAGTCTTTATTGCATGTTTTATATACAACCCACATACATGTTATGTTACTGACAACCATTTCCCTAAATATACTACTAGAGCAGTAAATTTTAGATTTCTTTTTCTTACTTTCCAGACTGCCACTGGTTTCAGTTTATTCCATTAAAATCAACACTCAGTTATTGAAATCAACTCGTAGAGACTTGAAACACACTTGAGACAAGTAATCCAACACAGCGAACTCTATTAAGTTTTTCGAAGTAACTTTATTTAACCGGTCCAATATGGAGCTATTGCCTCCTGCTGTGCTGTTTGGTTTGACGGTATATTTTCATACAACAAATACTAGTCCATCACTTATATCTTTATGTTCAATAAAACCAACAGCACACAGTTGTGCTTGCAGTAGCATTGCACATCGCCAGCTACTGCCAGCTGAACCCAGTCCAACATTTCCCTGCTGCTCCATCCCTTTGCCAGCCAAAAACTGCTCAAGTGTGGTGTAACATCTTCAGAAAAAACCAGCCTCAAATCCAACAAAGGACCAACCACTGATGACGATCACAGTGAGGTTATGCCTTTAGGTCAGCATTTTGTTGAAGACACTTATTTAAAGCAGTTAAAAAATAAGATTGCAGCAGTTGTTTCGCCTCTGTAGTCTTCTCACGTTTCTGTAGAAGCTGAATTAAATGGAACAATGGGGTCTTGCAAAGACAGAAGAGCTGAAGTAGAATTACTGATACACAGTTAAACAGCAGGAAATAAGAGGAATGGTTTTACTGTTGATCACATTCAACGTTGACTCGAGCTGGTGCCTCACAAGTTACTCAAGTTCTGTTGAAGTCCTAAGAAGAACGTTGTTTGTGTGATTTCCCTTTGACCAGTGGGTGAATATCAGATTGCAGATCTCGCAGGTCTAATAGTTGCCAGCCTGTTAGGTCATGAATGACTGCCCTCAGTTTGGAACCTGGTCACAGATGGATCCTGTTCCATTCTGAATGTATCATTTATAATGCCATGCACTCGCTGTCTGGGATCATCTGTCTTTCACTCCAGCTTGGCCTGTAGGTCTGTCAACCTCCTCCCGGCTCTGTTTTGCCCTGTGTGTTCTGGGATTATCTGTAGGACTCTTTAGGCTAAGATTTACCTGCAGGATATAAATGGAGACTTCTGCCTGTTACATAAGTGGGCCACAAGATGTTCTGAGATGAAAGCCGTGTGGAGGACTTTACATTCAGGCAGCAAAGAAAGAATAAACTGTTGCACTGCAGAATTAGCTGTACACTGGTGTGGGATTTTATCTTGTCTACTTAAGGTTAAGGGGAAAATGCTGCATGTCCACATAAGAAAACAGTGTTTCTTCAAATTAGAAAACAGGGAATTTTCAACAAATGCTTGCTGGTCTGATTTCTTAGACTGGAGACCCTTTATGTTTTTTGGAAAACATGAAAGATAAATTCTGTTTAGGTGATTTCAGTTGCTTCAAACAACAGCTGAAGAAATGCTCTCTCAGCCTTCCTTCTCTGGAATTGATATCTCATATTGATAGGGTTTCGTTCTGAATTAAAAAAGTTTTTGGTACTAATCAAAAAAATGCAGCATCATTCAGTATCTGATGTCTGTATCTTAGTAGTAAATTTAACAAGCATTAGCTGAAATATTTCTATATACTCAGACACTTAAATGTCTCATACCAAGTTGTTTTCTGTTGAATCAATGACTTTGAACATAAAACTTCTCTAATAAATTAAAAAAAAGGTATTAAAAAATATTGCTGAGGAAAGAATATTTACGCGAGTACTGGTATTGAAAACTTTTGAAAACTTTTTTCAGCCACGCTGTTGTTATGTCTGTTAATGTATGATACAGGGGGACTTGTTGATTGGTGGTTTCAGGAGTTGAATGTTTCAAGGCCAAATATGTTGATCTTTTCCTCCGCAGACGCATGATGCAGACGCATGATCACCACAGACGCCAAACGTCTGTGGTGATCATGTGTGTTGGTTTCTGCTGGCTGATACCTGCACAGGCTGAAAACTCAGCCACTCTCAGGCACGCTCAGTAAAACCAGCCTACAGAGTTTACTCTCCTGTCCTGACCTCAGGATATGGCCTTTAGAGACAGAGGTAAAGCTTGGCTCAGCCATGAGAAGACCCATCCTCTGGCCAAAGACTCGGTTATGTAACAGCTCCATAGCTGGTCTGCCAGCAGCAGGTAAGAGTCTTAACGGTTAATTGTAGACGATGATCTCAGAGCCTAAAAGTGCCAGAAATAGCTGAGGTCTTAGGCTGACTGTTCTGAGGGACGTTCAGTGGTCCCGTGATCTCTAGGCCCACCATCTCGTCTTTTCAAGGACAATGCACATAAACAGTCAGTCATAATCGAAAAGGGTAAGATGCAGTCATTAGATGACAAACTGTATCTGAAGATACAGAATGCAGAGTGAAAGAAAGGGGGGGAGGGTAGAAGACTAAGAAAAGGACAGTTGTAATTGTAGACATGGAGCTTTGCTCCACAAGGCCTTCAGTTTGTGAGAAGAGAGAACAATGAAATTAAATGCTTTTTTCCAAATAGTCTTCTGACAAGTATCTTTGTCCTGTTGTTGTAAAGCAATTAGCAGCCTTGATTAACCTCCACTCACTCATTTCGAATAATGGAGAGAAAAACATTTTAGTCAGCTCTGTCTTCTGCATTTAACAATCAAGCTGGAAAGAAAACAAACAGTTAGGCAGCCCATTACTCTTTGCAGAAAGTGTCATTAAATGTAATTGTGATTCAAAGACATTGTCTTAAAGCCTTATCTTATTCAATAGATTCAAGAGATTCTGCTATCTTAGAGATATGAATGGGCCTGATGGGTTTAGTGCACGGAGTGACACACTCTTAACCACTAAACCGCTTTTCACTCATTCCTTTTTGTCCCTGTTTTTCTCTCTGCCTCGTGGTGATCTTCCTCTTTGACAGACTTAAACTTCTAGATATAAATGAACATGTTAGTGAACTCCTACAAAGAGGATTGGTGGTGGCTCATGTACACACACACACACACATGCACAAGCATGCAAACTGTCTGTTGCAAGATTAAATTGTGTATATACTTAGTGGTGTGTGCCAGTCTTGCGCACATTAGAACTATAGATATTGACAGGTGAAGAAAAAAAAATAACAGATTCAATTTTATTTGTCATTTTGCCCATTTGCTGCCAAAAAACAGGAATGCGCATATGTCAGTTGTCATGACAACACGTCCTCGATAATCATGAAAACTGCACAATCCATTAAGCAATTAAAATGAATATTGCAGGCAATGTGACCATCCGGCTCTGCTGTGTGCTAGCTACTGAATCAGACAAAGAAGGAGTGTGTGATTGAAATGAATGAGTCTAGTCAGGATGACGTTAATGAATGAATGACCAAGTCTGGTGTGTGTTTTTTTTTTTTATAGAGTGCAGGTGATGTTTCATCACAAATTGATTCTCTAGGTCACTGCAATTTTATTCCTCACTTCCTTTTGTCTTTGAATGACAATGAATGAAGATTAAAGTTTCTTTTGTTGCATGAAAAGTTTTCCAGAAGTATGATCTCTCTCTCTCTCTCTCTCTCTCTCACTTTACAAACATCTAAATGAACTGAATATCACTTGGAGTAGCTGGCTGAGATTGTTGCCTAAAATGTTATGTTTAGGTTAGGTCTGATATATTCCACCATATGACTTAATAATTTGACTTTTTATGTTGTATTTAGGCACCACTTTCTCATACTTTTGCTTGTCTTTCAAAGTTTCCATATTAGTGGTGGCTGATTGCTTCTTTCTTAATTCAAAGACAGACAGACTTTCAGTTTATAGATCAGCCATTCCCATGTGACCCCCCCCCCCNCCCCCCCACCCCTGCATGTCTGCTGATGTGCATTGTTCCAGCAGTGATGAATATGTAAACAGGTGTTAATCTCCTGTCGTTGAGGGGAATCACAGGTAACAGCAGGGAATTCATTAATGCTGCAAAGCCCATTGTTTACTCTGAGTTAATTAACAGGATTGTAGCTGGTTATTCACTTAGTTACCTGTCTGTTTGCTGCGCCTTTGCAATTATACAGCCCTAAAATACATTTGGTACTGAGTTGATTCCTCTATGGTCATTTTTGAGGCCAAAATTAGTTTGCATTAAAAATTTCTAATAAATAAAATGAACAGTCTTTTACATAAAATGATAATGACTTCATGCACGCATTACTGTGTAGTTGCATGTTGCTTATTTCTCCTTATTTGTCAATGCAGCAGCAGTTCCATCTTCATTAATGCTGAATTTATTTTTATTGGTAATAACCGTATATTTACACTAATGCAGCCTCAAGAGGGCACAAGCCATTGTCCTCCTTGTGCTGGTCCCAAGCCCGAATAAATGCAGAGGGTTGTGTCAGGAAGGGCATCCGAC
>VXCM01006932.1:0-24357 GCA_014773175.1 Lucifuga dentata
ACACACACACACACACACACACACACATGGAAGTACAACCACAGGCTTCTCTGCTGCCCACTGTGAAGCTCCACTAGAGTAGTTGGGGTTAGGTATCTTGCTGAAGGGCACCTCAGTGGTGGTAATGAGGGAGGAAGATGCTGCTCATTCATCTCCTCCACCCAGGCTGAGTGCTTGAATTCAGCGAGGCGAACAACATGCACTTTCTGCTAATTTAATGGATGGATGGATGGATGGGTGGATGGGTGGATGGATGGATGGATGGATGGATGGATGGATGGATGGATGGATGGATGGATGGATTGAATAAAGAATCAGCTGCTGAGTTTGTTGAAGTCAAGAAATTAATTAGATTTTTGGATGATTTTTTGGTTCTCATCACATCTGTGCACACATCTGTAATAATTTCCTCTCTCTGGTGGTGAATTTAGGCACATTTGATAGCAAACCTTTACTACACAAGAATTTATTAGGAAGTGTGATCTGTCCTGTCTAAAATGGACATCTTTATTGTTTATCATGTAAATTCTCCTAAACTTTTCCCTTGTACTTCATTTGACTAAATTTTATTTTCTAATGTGAAGAAGAAATTCACCGGCTGTGTTTTGGTTTTTCCACTGTCGTTTTGCAGTACGGCATTAAGAAGAAGGAGGAGAAGGAAGCTGAGGCAGCAGCTGCTATGGAGCAGGCCTCCGAGGGCAGCCTCACCCGTCCGAAAAAGGCGGTTCCCACTGGCTGTGGTGATGAAGAGGAAGAGGAGAGCATTGTAGACACAGTCATGAAGTTCATCCCTGCCCCACTCATGGATATGTTCAATAAAAAGTAACAGTGTTCTGGGTGAAATATGATTCACATCTTACAATGTTCATCAAACCAGACTAATGCCGTCTACCCCAAACTGATCCAAAACTGCATTCACGCTCCCCACCCTCCCTCCACCCAACAAAACTTCTAAGAATCCTGGAGTAGAGCAAGATGGTATGACTTTGTCCTTTACTTAACCTCTTATTAAAACTTCTTAACTCTGCCGGACCTGCTGGTGTCCCATTTGGGCAAATATTGTTCAAACCCACAAAACTTTGTTAATTTAAAAAAAATTTGATGTCAGGATCCCAAATAAAAAAAAAAAAAAAAAAAAAAAAAAACACCAAACAATTCTGTTGTGAATTCCATTGTGAATTCCAGATAAATGTGCATAAAATAATATGTATACATTTGGAATATGAGGGAATTTTAACTTCTTACCATTCAACTTTCCCCTTAAATTTAATTAAAAATGTCTTCTTATTCTTGTCGTCTGTACGTCATTTGAAATATGTTTCTCCAAACATAAGCCCTGACATATTTAGTTTCACTGAAAACTTGATGTTGAACCACCAGAAGGTCCACCAGAGTTTTGGAGGTTAAATTTCGCAATCTATGACAGTTGTGTGTACTTTTAAGTATCTTGGGCAAAGTATGTTTCTGGATCATTCTATATTACCTTATTTTACAACAATGATGTATCACCCACACATTTACTTCAAGGCAAACCCGCTGCCATGTTTCTAAAATGTCCAGGTCTTAGAATAAAAGCAGATCTCACTCATCATCCGCCCTTTTTGTTTGTAAATAGCTTCAGGTTATAAAAATAGAAATATATATGAGTGAAATATGACATATAACAGATGACTAGAGTCAAGAGTATAAGCCATATTTTTAACTTTTAAGAAATTGTCCAAAATCATATCAAAATTTGATTGAATTTTCCTGTTATGTTCTTGCTAATATTTGATACATATAGTGTATATAAATACATTTTTATTGGTTCTTCGTTGTGAGGATTCACCCCATAAACTGTCCCTCATGTTCTCATTGGTTTCCTGTGAAATGTGTAACATGAGCTCTGGCAAGTCAAAGCAACAACTGTAAACTGCCATATGAAACATCTTTTCTTCAAGCATGTAATAAACTTGTGAAGTAAAGTACACATACGGAAACCATTTCATTTGTTATAACCAAGTGAAATGTGATTGATATTTGAGGCAATAACTGCTTTTCCATCGATGTCTCATCCACTGTGTACAATAGGCGATTTGTGACCTCGTTTCTAAAATGTTCTTCCATGGGGAACCATATAAATGTTCTCCATAAATGAAGACTGAAAGCAGTTAGATCAAACTCACCATTATTCACCAGCTACACATGTTGATGGTTCGAACATACCACCGATTGTGCATGTTTGAGCCCAGTATATACAATCCACATATATGTTTCGTTCCTGACAGTCATTTCCCAAAATATGCTTTAGCGGTAAAGTTTAGAATTTTTTTCCTACCTTCTGGACTGCAATTTGTTTTAGTTCATTCCAGTACGCTATAAAAATCAACTTCTACAGACTTGAAAGAGCTTCAGATACAAAATCCATCACAGCAAAAAAAAAAAAAAAAAAAAAAAAAAAAAAAAAAAAAAAATATATATATATATATATATATCGATTAGGTTTTTCTGTTGAAGTAACTTTATTTTACCAATCTAACACAGATTGGTAAAATAAAGTTACTTTATTGGAAGACAATTATGTCTCCACCAGAAAATATAGTCCCAGGAGAAGACAGCTTTTACCAAGCAATTAAAATGATTGTGCCTTCTACAATCATGCATAAATGTTAGAAGGGGAAACATTGAAATTTTAAGGTGGTTGTATCACATGAACAATGAATTTTGAAAGATTAGAGGATTTGAAAAAATAACAGGAAACCTAAAATATGGTTTTATGTTGTGGAAATTGTTTGTTAGTAATGTAACATATATGCAGGTTGCATATATTGGGCTCAAACATGCATGATCGCTGGTATGGTCCTTTAAGTTTTACGTCCTGGTGTCAGCAGGTGCAGCTTGCACTGCTTTTGCTAGAGGACATGTCAAATTTTAGCCAGACTTGTTCATTTGGATTTGGACAGTTATGTGTTGACATGCTCATCTGCTTTTGTAAAAAAAAAATATAGAAGATATTTGTTTGATTTCACAAACACGATGACGTTGTGAACACAATATGCGTGAACAGACAGTGACAATAGTGCAATATATTGTTGAGATGAAGTTGTCTTGTGTCCGTTGGTTAACTGAAGGGAGTGAAACCCCAAATCAGCAATAACAGACAATCTTCATTGTTGCGTGTTTAAACTTATTCTGTAGCGTGTTAGTCGATGTTAAAGACAGGACCATGTCTGCCCAGTAACAGTGATGCAGATTCAAATCCATGTTTGATTAAAATCCTGTAAAAAGGGGGGAAGGTGGGATGATTTGTCTTTATGTCGTAAAATGTTGAGTTCACATTACACACAGACGAGAACGAGAGTGGGATTTATGTTCAAAACTGAATCGTTCTAAGACAAACAAGAGCATGAAAGCACCACGAAGGTGCTTTCATGCAAAAAAACAGGTAAATCAGGAAAAAACAGATAAATCAGCGGTAACGGTAAATGGCTGTAATGGCACATTAAAGGTGGTTGGATGAGGATAATATGTAGTTTTTATCCATTGTCTTTAAAAACAAAAATCATTCATTTCATGTCTTGTTAAACATTCCAGATATTCAAACATTCCGCTGGCTCGTGCTGGTAAAACACAAACTTGGATTAGACTTGGATTAGACTTCAGTCGATGCCTTTGTTGCTAAGGACTAACTTTAATTTGATGTGCTGGGGTTCGAAAATAGACGTTAGAGCGATAAAGATTCATGATGTCGCCAAGTTAACAGAGAAAGCTAGTTTACCTGCCATGTACAGAAACAAATGACAAAGACTTAATAATAAGGCATACCTGTTAAAGCTTATCCAGTGGATTTATTCATAGTTAATAAATCGTTTCTTACTGTTTTATAGATCAGTAAATCCTCTTCCATCATAATTTGCTTTGTTGTTCTGGCTTCTTAATTGATCAGGAAGACACTCTAACAATGGTTTGACCACTTAACCAACGGAAAAGAAAACAAAATCTTTATTAATAATTTATTACCATTAACATCTGCAGACTTGGTGGACTATTTTAGTGTGGAAGAATGCTTTTTAATAATGTCCTACGAACATTTATTACTGATTTGAAGTCTTCCGAAAGTTAATTAAAAAGGGATTTTTCACAATTTGGCAAACCAAAGTTCTTTTAACTTTTTTTTTTACAGATCTAAGAAGCATTAATAAATTATTTATTAACATTGATAACACCATTAGTTAAAACATTTTGTTATTTGGTGCGCCTTATTACAAAGTTACACCCCCAAAAAAGTCTGCTTAAAGTTTTATGGGGAAGTATAAATGTGCCATTAGCAATGATGAATTATTAACTAAAGTGATAAATGTGATAAGTTTAGTTAGAAACTCACTTTTATTGTGTCACAATCACATCATTTTAATCAAGAAAGCATCAATGTTAGCAAACTACTGTATGACATAACTGTAATTGAAGTAATTTCTGTGGCATAGATGAGGGAAAATGAGCTTTTGTTAGCTTTGAGTGAGCTCTGTAACCATGACAACTCTTTTAATTAACTCTGGGCACAATGTGTTAAGGTAGAAGAACTTCCTGTGATTTTAATATGCTTGTGAACTGCCTCTTCCAGCCTCTAGGTAAAAAATGTGTGAAACTTTAGCAGATAATCGTGACTTGCAGCTGCCGAGTGTCTCACTTTGCCACCATGCATCATTATTAAATCCATTATTAAATCCATTCGCATAAAAAGTTGGCCAATCAAACCAAAGAATCGTGCTGGCAAGAGGAAACTTGGACACGAAGTTTCATTCTCATTTATTTCCCACATGTCTTGTTAATTTTGAAATTCTCAGGTATTCTGCTTTTACGTTCTAATAGTTTTACACATTAAAAATACAGATGTTTTATGGAATTCTCCACCATCTGTGCTGAAATTGATTAATTTTAGGGACCAACCAATCCAATACCACCTTTCGTTTACCTATGATACACATATATATCATTTGGCCTGAAAACGTTCTAGAAAGCTATGATTACTGCCTGGTCAACCCTGATGTAGGACTTTTCCAGCAACATTATCAATATTTGGAGTTTTTTCGTGGCACTTAGTATGTCTTTTCCAAACTGGTACACCACCTGGCATCATCATAAACCCATTAATCACCATCTTGTAAATGAAAAATTGATTGTGCTATAAATGGCTTACAGACTACTGCCCAAACAAACTGCCCAAGTCATGTGTAATCAATATTTGGTTGTCCAGTAGATGCCATGTCAGAAAACTGATCCGCCTGTGTTGTTCTTCAGTTGGAAGTCGCTCATGTGATTAAAAACTGCCTGAAAATTATGCCACTTAAAAATATACTCTTTGATGTGACTTGAATGTAACTGTCTGATGTTTCTCTTTGCATCCGTCTTTCTCCGTTTTGTACGTGTTGAGAAGATGCTTAATCTGGTGAAGTATTGTTTTGTTTTGTTTTGTTGTTTTTTTGTATGTAGCCAGTCCTGTTTCTGTCCTGGTGGTTTGGTATTTTGGAAAAAAAAAAAAAAAAAAAAAAAAAAAAAAAAAAAAAAAGTGTTTATTTAGTGCATTTTTTATGTACTGCGAAATCTTCTCAGCCTTCTCCCTCTTTCTCTACTTCCCTACCTGTTGACAAAATGTATGCATGCTTATGGTGTGTGACGTAGGCAAGGTTGTTGATATAATCGTTTTGTGTCATGTGTGTTTCAAAGCTCCACCTGTTAGCCTCACTGCATGCCGTTTTAGACTAATATTTCAGTCTGTAACTTTCCTGCAAAAAATGGAATCACTGCACACTCTGAGAATAAAGTGATTTCATATAATTGTTTTCATCGTCCTGTGTTTCTGCATTCAAAGCACGCCGTAGCAGGCCTTGAGCTGAGGCTGCCTACGTGTAAAAGGAAAGAGTCTCTCATGAATATATTGGAAGCAGTGGCGAATATGTACAGTGTATTTCTGATACTTGAGGCGAGATCATCCATGATTTGTGAGATTGAGACATGATCTGCAGTCATAGGTCATACTCCATATGCATGGCCAAGTATGTGTGCAAAGACCTTCAATGTATATCACGTTACTGTTTCTGTCAGTGCAAATCCTGTTTTTCATCTCAACATGGCTATTGTGCATTTTTTTTTTCACTTTTTTTTCCTAAGAATTTTAACATCTATTCAATAAAAGCGAAAGGGCTGTGAACAGAATGCACTGTGTCGTTCAAATCATGATTGGAGAGTTTTTCCAAAAAAAAAAAAAAAAAAAAAAAAACACACTTAAAGTGTAATCGAGTCATTGTCAGCCTGTTTACGGGTACATGCATGATATGTTCCGTTTATTTGTCTGTGCTCTGATTAAGGTAATAATGTACCTGGACGAAGTTAAAAGGATTCTGCAGTTTGCTGAATATACAGTACATGACATGTTGCATAATCGGAACATGAGGGAGCCTCTGCTAGGTTAGAAAAATGCAGCCAGGGGCTTATTATAGTGAGGCCGATTACAACATTTATCAAATAAATCGATTTGCAATCACATAATCTAGGTTTGTTACTCAAACTAAGCTTACTCTGATTTTCACCAATTCCATTTTAATTTTAGTGTGTATATGACATGTGAAACAAATCAATTTATTGCCTCGATCTGAGTATAATTAAAGTTTGTAAGTGCATGTAACTGTACTGAGGATGCAGCATCCAAACCAGTGCAACCAGCAGCTCTCCATCTGGTTTCTTTAAGCAAATCTATGACATGAGCATCAGAAAATTAAATAGAAGATTAATAGAAAATGGAAGGACATCAAGGAAGACAAAGATGTTTTCAGTTGGTTTAATATGAGAGCAAAAAGGAGGCCGACATGCAAATGAAGTTAATGCCTTGATGTAATGCTTTGACATTTTCAGGCATTTAGCTTCTCTGAATTTCTGATCAGATTTTAACCTTCTTGAGTTAAAGATCTTTTTGCAGTTTCAGTTTCCGTATAGTTAGGTTTTTATTTGTCATCTGAAAAGAAAAGAAAAACATCTTCACTGGACAGGATGAGAAATTTTGGCTTTTGGAAATCTGGATATTTCTGGCTTGAAGCTTCAAAAACTGTTTCGTTTATGGAGCAACTGTACAATCCAGAATAGATTTTTTTTTTTTTTTTTTTTTTTTTTTTTAAAGAATCAATCCTTATTTTGTACATTTTATTCCTTTTATTAGGAAGATTTTTTAGATTCTATTTTATACTTTCATCTTGAATTGTTGTAGTGTTTCTATAAAATATTCTTCACAGATAGATTTTTTCTAGAATATAGAATTTTCAAGGAACTTTTTTTTTTTTTTTTTTTTTNTTTTTTTTTTTTTTTTTTGCAGAACAGATATTGAGCTGACGAATAAAAGCCAAATTCAGTGAAAAATAAAACTCTAAAATGACTTTAGAATCGATTTTTCCAAAGCTTTGCTGGCATGTCCTTCAAGCATGTCCTTAAGAATGTCCTTAAAGCTTATTTACTTTCCAATCACACATACAGTATATTTCACTTCTAAAGGGTAATACTTGCAGTCTGTGTTTTTACTCAATAGACAGAGTGTTTTCATTTAGGAATAAAGGAAAGATGAAATATATTTTCTCATTTAGTTGTGTAATTGACAAATTTGTTAGAAATGTAGGTCTTTGGTGGTTTAATGCTGTAAAATGCACATGTGGTTTTGCTGAGCAGAGGGGAACTAATTCTTTCTTACTATCTGTTGCAACAGATGTTCAGTCATTTATAATGTGTCACTTCCTGAAGAAAGTCATGTCATCTCAGAGACACGTTGTCATAATTATTATTGGTACTGGCAGTAATAGTAAAAATAACAGCAGAAGTAATACATCTCTGGGCCGCTGCACACTAGAGCTTACAGATCATGATAACTGCTGTTTTACTGAAATTATGATTTGAAATAGCCCAAAAATCATAACATAAAAGCTGCAAGTTCGGTCACAAACTACATTCTTAAGTTTCTTCTTAACAAGCATTAAAGGACCATTTATGCATGTTTGAGACTAATATATTTGATTTTCATACACTGACAATACTGACAATCATTTTCCAAAGCATACTACTGGAACAGTGAGGTTTTTTTTTTTTGTTTTGTTTTATTTTGTTTTGTTTTTCCCCTACATTCCAGATCACCATTGGTTTCAGTTCATTCTGGTATGCTATGAAAATCAACTTATTGATACTTGAAACATTCTTAGGATAGGTAATCCATCATCATTAACAAGATGTATATTCAGGTTTTTTTTTTTTTTTAGAAGATATGGAATTTTAGCATTTAAGCACAATAAAAAAGTGTAGAGTGAATGTATGTCTCCATCAGGGAATATAGTCCCAAAAGAAGACCTGCATTTACTGAAAAATTTAAATGACAGTGACTTCATAAGGCGTAACTGTTAGCAGGCAAAACATCGATTTTTAAGGTGGGTGTATCAGAGGTGTCACAAGGGGGGTGCAGACCCTGGGTGAAAACATCTGCCCCCNCTCCCCCCCCAAACACCTTGAATTGTCAGTACCAGCTCTGAACCCCCCGTATGGAGATATCGCACCGGGTGACACCAACCCCAGTGACACCACTGGGTGTATAATTTGAATATTTGATTTTGAAAGATTAAGAGATTTTGCAAAATATCAGGAAAGCTGAAATACAGTTTTATCCTTTGGGGAAATTGTCAGTAATGTAACATGTATGAAAATTGAATATATTAAGCTCAAACAGGCAAAATGAGTGGTATGGTCCTTTAACCTTCTCGAGTCTGAAGGCAGTTTTTCAATTTTATTTTTCATTATTAAATTTTTTCATGTCATCTAAAACACTACACTGTAAAAAAAAAAATTTTAATTATTGGATGCGACAATAAATTTTGGTTTCTGAAAGTTTGGACATTTTTGACATTTGCACACTGGCACATAATTAAGAATAAAGTTGGGATTTTCACTTGTACTTGAAACAATACAAATTGCACTTACAAATTTTGAAACATTTTGGGGTTTAATAATGGTTTGTAAAGTACATGGCATGTGGAAATACTGTATGATAAAATGATGTAACTACATTTGTATTTAAAAGGGTTTTCAACTATTTCACCTTACAAATCACCAAACCTTGCTTTCTTAGACTGAATTGTGGATATGGGACTAACACGAGAAAGACAGTTTGCTCTGTCAAACAACCAAAATTTTTTGGAAGTAAATCTACCTTGACTTGCCCCCTCAAAACCACAGCCGGCATCATGTCTCTTTTTCCAACCTGCTTGTTATATGCACAGCCAGGCTCTCCATAATGGCAGCAGACATACTCTAGTTGCTGGGAGGTTTGTGACAGAGCTGCAAAGCTTCCGTTGGTTTTTGCTGTGCAGCTACATTTCCACCACTTCAGGCCAGAGCCTTCTGTTGAACACACACACACACACACACACACTCACACAGAAGCGTTTCAGGTCCTCCTCTGTGATAAAAGTCCTCATGTCTCCCTGCAGGAAATGGAGGTATAAATCAATTCCATTAGTATTAATGCTTGGAGGTAGCCTTTTCAGAGCCAGCTGCCTCTGTGCTCTCTAAGCAGCACTCAAGCTGCAGGGGAGCCTGTTGGGTCTATTGGAGTCCTGCAGACATGGAACAATCAATGTCAATTAAATGCTGTCCGCTGGGCCTGACCATAGAAAGCCACCAGTATACACACCAGTGCTGGAATCCTAACTTGATAGAAAAAAGAAAAGAAAAAAAACATATATATATAGTATTTTTTTTTATATATAATATTAAAGGACTATACCATCCAGTTCACATGTTTGAGCCTAATTTTCATACACGTAACATTACTGACAATCATTTCCCAAAGCATACTACTGGAACAGTGAATTTAAAAAAAAATTCCTACCTTCCAGACTGCCATTGGTTTCAGTTCATTCTGCTATTAAAATCAACTTGCTGATACTTGAAATGTTTTTGGGATAGGTAATCCATCATCACCAACAAGATGTGTATTCAGTTTTTTTTTNAGTTTCGTAATTGTACTGTTTAAGCGCAATAGAAAGCGTGGAGTGAATGTATGTCTCCACCAGGGAATATAGTCCCAAAAGAAGACCTGCATTTATTGAAAAATTTTAACGACTGTGACTTCATTATTTTGTGTAACTATTAGCAGGAGAAACATTGATTTTTAAGGTGGGTGTACCACTTGAATATTTGATTTTGAAAGATTAAGAGGTTTTGCAAAATATCAGGAAAGTGAAATATGGTTTTATCCTTTGGGAAATGATTGTCAGTAACGTAACATGTATGAAAATTGAATATATTAGGCTCAGACATGCAAAATGGGTGGTATGGTCCTTTAAGAATAGCTATGGGACTTCTATGAATCTCTCATTGCTCAGATGGTAAGTCTCATGCTCAGAGGATAAATAATACACACAAGATAGAGCATCCTGTAAATATCTAAATAACTGACTAAATTAAACTAACTAATATCTAAATAATAAATAAGGTCTGCCGAGTAGAAGTTTGTTTGATTTGACCTTCTCAATAAATCAATGGAGAATTCCATGGCTGTGGTTTGAGAAGGCCTCTGATATTTTGTTTTGTGCTGCACTCCACACAGATCAACATGAAGCAGCTCTCCCTGCTGTGCCTTTACCTGCTGGTGTGCTTCCATGGTCAGAAGGGTGTGCTGTCAGAAGCCCCCTCTTACGGCGAACGCGGCTCTGATCTCGGCATACAGGTGTTTCAGCAAATAGTCCGCACCAAGCCCCAGGAGAATGTGGTGCTCTCTCCCCATGGAGTGGCTTCCATCCTGGGCACGCTGCTCCCAGGAGCCCAGGGAGAAACCCGAAGGCAGATCCTCAACAGCCTCCGCTTTAAGAAGAACGGTAAGAATCCTCGCTGGCAGAACTTCAGAGAGATTTGAGTCCTGCTGAAATCTCCCTTTTGTAAAGCAGTCCTCCGAATGAATTCACGTTTTCTCTGCAGCCAGATAAGGGCATAATGCCATGTGTTGGTTCCACACAGGCCCTTATAAGATGCTGAAGAAGCTGCACAAGACCTTGACAGCCAAATCCAACCAGGACGTTGTGCTGATTGCCAACGCCATGTTCAGCCAAGAGGGCTTCCCCATGGAGGAGGCCTTCGTTGACGCCAACAAAGCCAACTTCCAGTGTGAGAGCAGGAGTGTGAACTTCCATGACACCCAGAGGGCAGCAGATGAAATCAACGAGTGGGCCAACAACAAGACCAAAGGTACGAGAGATACGCTTCATATATAAGACACAACAATCCACACAAACACCTCATGAAAGGCATTTAGTAACAAACCTTGTATTGGAGCAGTTGTGGAGTGTGAAAAACCCTTAAATTCCCGCAGGCTTTTTGAATGGGTTTTGTTGCACGTATGAGTTTTTGTCCTGTGTGTATACAACAACAAAACTTAAATTTCGGTATGGCAAATTTTCTGTTCCAGTTGCGTTTTCTCGATACGATGTTTCACTGTTGCCTCCTTATCTTTACTCACGTGAATATGAAGGAGATGCTAGTTTTTTGGGGGGCTTTTTTGTGAACTAGTTTTTATTATTTTTTTCCTTCATACAATATATTGAACATGGACAGGAGATATTTGAGATCATTACTTCACAAAAAGAAAACAATAGAAGCAAACAAGCAGAGAAAATAATAATTTTAACGATTCCAGAAGAAAATGCAGTTGCACCATTATTATTATCATTCCAAGTTCCTTTCCATATCCACATCGTATAACCATCACTTCCCAATTTTATTATTCCTTAACCTTTCCTCCCCAAACGACCACGGTAATACCTCTCCTATATTCCCACATTTTCTTAGAAAAAAAAAAAATGCTAGTTTGANGTTTTTTTTTTTTGTTTGTTTGTTTGTTTTTTTTTTAAATCCAGGTCACATCCCCAACCTGATCAAAGCCGACATGCTGGATCCGGCTCTGACCCGCCTGGTCGCTGTCAACTCCATCTACTTCAAAGGACTGTGGAAGTCCCGCTTCCAGCCCGAGAACACAAAGATGAGGCTCTTCAACGGGGGCAACGGGAATGTATATAAAGTCCAAATGATGGCCCAGCTACATGTCTTTAACATTGGTGAGTAGTGATCCGAGAAGATTCTTGCTGTGACACTTTTTTTTTTTTTTTTAACAAATACACATATATACTATATATATTATATTAAATCCTCACAAGCAAATACATTGTTGTGAATTGTGATCATTGAAAAGAGAGAAACCTTCTGAGATTAACCAATATAGAAAATCCAATTTCTCCAAATTGGCCCTGACCATAAGACCTGATCTGTGATCTGCCTATGAAGACAAGGTCAAAGAAGAACATGTCAATTTGACAGTAACTTAAAAAACAACATATTAAATGGCTTTGCTCAACTCTGTATGTCAATAGAGAAATTGAATTTATCATATTCATTTTCACCATGACTCATCTGGAGTCGCCTTTCTATCTCATCATAAAGGAAGGTATGTATGTGTTCATCCCACATTTGAACCATTTACATGAATGTTGTCCCACGTGAATCACACGCCGTCAAGTTTCAGAGACTCGACTCTGCGAAACCAGCCAGAATTACCTTACAGAAACTAAGTATCAAATAAAGATAAGGTTCAGTTTCTGTTTAGTGGCAACCACACGCCTGACTGCCCAGTTGTGCTGTCTGTCTCTTTCACTTTCTCTCTCACCTTTTTAAAATAGTCAGATATTTATTAGCCCACTAATGTGAGGTTCAGAAGTGGGTAGAGTAGCCATAAACTGTACTCAAGTAAAAGTATTGTTACATTATGATAATAGTGACTCAAGTATAAGTAAGAGTAGTCACCAAAATAATTTCTTGAGTGAGAGTAAGAAAGTATCTATTAAAAATATTATTTGAGTGTGTTGTTTATTTTTGGGATAAGCCCCTTGAGATGCAGCATCTCGTTTACAAGGGGGTTCCAACATATAACACAAACAATACATAACAGTAGTGAGTACTTTGATCAAGCTTATTCTTTGGAATAATCAACAAGCTATAAAGTGCTCATCTGAGGAAAACAATGCAAAGTAGCCATATGTAGCTTCTAATACAATCAAATCATGTCATATAAAGAAACAGACAGCAATAAATCAAATGTTTACCACATAACAAATCATGACAATTCTGGCCTGGCCCCAAGACAGTTAGCTATGTTAGCTTTATGAATTTACTCAGAATAGAATAGGAAAACTTGAGTTAGCATTAGCAGCAGCAGCTAGTTAAGACAGTTAGCTAGGTTAGCTTCATGAATTTACTCAAAATAGAACAGGAAAACTTGAGTTAGCATTAGCAGTAGCAGCTAGTTAAGTAGCTAACGTTGCAGCTTACTGCCACACGTTTCCTCAAGTTCCATGTTGATTCTTAGAAGCTGAAATGTCACATTTTTATGTAGACAAAGCTGGCAACGCATCATGTAGCTGTTGGTTTTGGTAGACTGAAAAGAAAACAGCGTTTGAATGTGTGGCCAGGGATATGCCTTTTCTAAACCTCCAGCTGTTGATTCCGCCATGACTGTTCTGCTCCGGGTGAAACCATGGAAACAGAGGGTGGGGGCGTGGCTGCTTCGGAGCTGAAGCAGACAGAAAAACTGAACATGACCGAATTCAAACGGTGAAATCAAAAGTAACGCAAAGAGTGCAACCAAATGTAACAGAGTAAAAGTATATATTTTTCTTCATAAATATACTCAAGTATGAGTTAATAAATAAAACTACTCAGTAAAGTACAATTTTGTGGGAAAAAAAAAAGTAAATGTAACGGAGTAAATGGAATGCGTTATACCTACCTCTGGTGAGGTTCATAACATTAAAACACTAAATTTGCCATATGTTCATACAGATGTCTGTTTACCACAGATGAGCACATCTTGACCTGGGTTCAAACCTGGTTGTGTGGAGGTCAGGTATTAATTCTGGTTTAACCTACCACCTTCTGGTTTTTATTGTTAGATATATAAAGTGTCAGTGTGTGTGGGTAGCATATATTTCTCCACGAGTGCCAGACATTACCTTAAGATTAACACAGAAGTAATTTGTTAAACAAGTCTTTTATTACCTAATTGCTTGGCAATATCTGTGGCAGAAACCTAAACCTCACTATTGCAGGTTTAGATAGTGGCAACAGATAAACCTATTAACAGCTGCAATTTTACACAGGACAACCAAATAAATAGGTTTTATGATAAAATAGTTAAAATTTTGTTTGGTTTTACTTGTTTAATCCTGGCTAGAAACAGTTTCAGACTGTGAGAGCTCAGGTCACATTGAGTTGTAACAAAATCTTTTTATGTTTAAATTCACTAGAATATGATTTGGTTCTGTGCCATGTACTGTAGATAACATGATACAGCAGTCAGTCTTCAATTTTTAGATTAGATGAGTCTATCAGAGTTTTGTTAGCATGGGAAGTTGTGAATGGCTTCTCATACAGTGCCAGAGCTTAATGGAGACAACTTTAGCTGTAATGCACAGACGTTTGTCTATGTTTGCCTGTAGTGTGTTTACATCAGTGTGAACAGTCTCTGAGGTTTTTCCCTGGATCAGTGTCCCTAAAGGTTCTTAGGTCCTAAACGTACAGAGGAAACAACAGAAAAATATCATTCAGAAGGTTCAGAACATCTTTAAATCACTTGGCTATTGGTTTATATGAGTATGCTTTATGACAATAATAGCATTTACCCATACTTGGTAACACATTTTCTTATTGTGATGTGCTATGATGTAGTTTTTGGACATATAAAGATTAAACATTTGTCAAGATCCTTGTCAGGTACTTTATTTGGCTGATTGGAACTTCTTACATCATTTCTCATTCTTATTTCGCAGCTAAAAGCTACTTTTAAAAGTCAAAGGACTTCTTAAACTTCCAACCATCGGGACTTGTCTAATGTAATATCAATAGAAATGATACTAAACGCCATTGAAGACTAACACAAAGTTAAATGGGGAGAGAAGCTTTTCAGAAAGTGCATCATTAAGGTCTACAGATCGTATATACGTGAGAGAAATGTTTAAAGTGATAATACTTTCATTTAAATCAGTGTCTGCTAGTACTTCAACTTGCCAAATGATATTTTGATTCAGCCTGTAGACAGTTGAAGAAATTGGTTCCATTTGCTAATCTAAGTAGATGGAAGGGGTTCGCTGGGGAAAATCTATCGATCCACAGGAAGTGATTAATTTCCCATTTCTAGTTTTAGAATGAATACCAGAAGGGTAGTTAGTCTGAGCAGTAATGTACACCATGGCTGAAAAGACAAAAAAAAAGAGCCTCACTAACAGAGAATCAATGAAGAAGTGCAGTGCTGTAAAACACAAAGTTTTAAAGATGGTGTCAAAAAAAAAAATCAAGATTACCACGTAAATAAGAAGTCAGGGTAGGAATGACCTTCACCCTCGCCCTGACTTTGAACCTCTCACCTCCTGCCAGGCATGGCCGCCACCCCTCAGGGTCTGAACTACAAGGTNGACTTTGAACCTCTCACCTCCTGCCAGGCATGGCCGCCACCCCTCAGGGTCTGAACTACAAGGTGATTGAGCTGCCGTATCATGGCAACACCATCAGCATGCTGATCACTCTGCCATCTGAAGACGACACGACTCTCTCCCAGATCATCCCACACATCAGCACAGCCACAGTGCAGAGCTGGAGCAAACTCATGCATCCCAGAAAAGTGCGTCTGCTCATCCCCAAGTAAGACACAAATACACAACAGTCATCAGAGTTACACAACATGTCTTCATAGATAAATATGAACATAAATTGGGATTTTTAGCGTGCAAATTCTAGTACTCTATCCTGGTTTGGAAACTCAAGGAATTACATGATGAATAAAAAAAAAATAGCATTATTGTGTAAAATTGGTCACAATCATGCATGTCACATAAACATTACATAACACATTACCATATTAAGGTTTGTGCAATATGAAAGAGAAAAACATGCATATTAAAGTATTGTTCTGCCATTTTTGGCTCGTTTAAGCCCAATAAATTCTATCCTATACATCTTAGTTACTGACAGCCATTTTTCAAAACATTAAACCGTGTTTTAGTTTCCCTGTTATTTTGCCAAATCCCTAATCTTTCAAAATAAAATGTTTATGATATGACCACCTTAAAATTCAGTGTTCACTTACTTACGCCTATGTCCAAATGTAGAAGGGACAGTTGTTTTTATATCTTGGGAAAAGTAGTCGTCGTCTTCTTCTGTATTCCTTGGCGGAGACGTGTTTTCTTCCATGCAGCTCCATTTTGGACTGGTTAAAGTTTTTTCGACAAAAAATATTTAATAGGTTGCTGTGATGGATTATCTTAAGCACATTTCAAGTCTCTACAAGCTGATTTTAAAAGCATACTGGTATGAACTGAAACCGATGGCAGTTTGGAAGGTCAGAAACCTAATAATTACTGCTGCATTAGTATGTTTCAGGAAATGGTTGCCAGTAACGTAGCCTGTATGCCAGTTGTATAAATTGGGCTTAAACATGCAAAATCACCGTTATGGTCCTAAAAGGTAGCAAAGGTGTACTTTAACTTTGAGATAGAAACAACTGAATAAATAAATAAATAAATAAATAAATAAAAACTGTATGATACAAAGATGTAATAAATGATGGTGTANAATAAATAAATAAATAAATAAATAAATAAAAACTGTATGATACAAAGATGTAATAAATGATGGTGTAGTGATCCTTTCAACTAGGGAAAACAACATTGATTTGATTGATCCTGAATCTTTGATCATGATTTCATCATTTCTTCTTTTTACTGTTTAGGAGAGCTTAATAAGTTAAAGCCTCACAAGTTCTGGTGATTTTTCATCCAAACAGTATGTTTTCCAAACATAAAGTTTGTTCCTATGTGTTTGTTTTAGGTTCACTGCTGAGGCAGAGGTGGATTTGGAAGACCCCCTCTCAGCGCTTGGAATTGCAGACATGTTCAATGAGGCGAAAGCTGACTTCAGTCACCTGAGTGAGTCCAAACCCAAAGCCGATGCCGCACCTCCAAAGTATTTATCCCAGTCTGATTTGGATCCGCCCAAGACGTGAAAATAGGAAAGGATTGCTGGCTGTTTACTGTAATAGCTATGAATGGCGCCTCGCTGTCCAGTGTGAAAACTGAATCACTGCAGTTCCTTCTTTCCAACACATGACTTGACCGTGTGGAAGAATTTTGAACTTAGCGCTCTGGTGACACTATGTGGCCGTCTGAATTTTTACAGGATTCATCAGGAATCATCTGTCTACTCTTTTAAAAGACGTACGGTTATTTAAGAATGATACCAGCATGATTAGACCTAGCTGATAAATGGTCTTTATTTTGGATAGCTGTCTGTAGCCATATTTATGTCAGAAAAATAATGCAGTCTCTGCATTCTACCNGAATCGCCGGACTCGAACATAGGATTCTGTGATTCTCTACTCGAACCCAGAATACACAGAACAACATGCAGATGTATGTGCACGTCAATCCTGACAGTGCAGTTACAGTTTTCCCACTGATTTCCAGCACAGTACTGAGCACTAATGTATTATTCTTACGCTAAATCATCAAAGTGTCTGAATTGTAGCTGACTGAGATCAGATTTTAACAAAGGCAATGACAGCATGGCATATCAAGTCAAGTTTATTTATAGCCCAATATCGCATCCAATGTCTCAGAGGGCTGTACAGACCCACACATCAACGGGTCCCAACCCAGCCCAAGAAGAAGCCTCTAAGAAGATGAGGAAAAACTCCCTAAACTAAACCTTGTTATATAATAAAAAATGGAAGAAACCTCTGGAGAGGCTATTCAAAGAGAGATTCCCCTCTCCTCAAAGGACCGGGTGTACAATAGGTGTGCATATGACTAAACCAGTATGTTTGCATAAGCCTAGAATAAGAGTTCCTGTATGTGTTTGCAGGTGCGGAGCCTGTGTATGTATCCAAGGCTCTGCAGAAATCCAAAATCGAGGTGAATGAGGACGGAACAAAAGCAGCTGCTGCAACCAGTGAGTGAATATCTTGGACTTTTTGTTGTTGCAAAATACGAAACTGTGTTGACGAGAAGGATCACAGTTCACATAATATTTTATTATGTTGATACTGTTACACTAAGGGTTGTCTATGCCATAAAACATTTTTTTGTTTTACAATGTGTTTGCTTTGGTGTGCAGCTGCCATTTTGATGGCTCGCTCCTCTATACCTTGGGTCACTCTGGACAGACCTTTCCTCTTCCTCATCCGACACAACCCTACAGGTACGTCCCCATTTTTGTCATCTGGTTTAGCCTCTCAGAGGCAAAAAATGAATCCACAGATGATTTAATAATGATAATAATTAGTCAGAGCTTCTGGGACAAATGGTTTGATGATGAGAAATTAGGCTGTGTTCATTCTTTATCTCAGCAACTTTAAATACTTTTCTGAAGAAGAGCGGTCAAATTTGCTCGATTGCAATTATTGTCTCCAAAAGTAGTGCTGCGAAATTTCAAGGTCCGAATATTTTTATCTACGCCATTTTTATTTTATTTGAAATAGTCAAAAATCAAGTGTGAAATTAAAAAAAAAAAAAAAAGATAAATACTTTTATCAGTTTTAGCTTAGTTCAAAATTGTGTGTTTTTTGACAGAAGTGGAAAGGTACCGATACTTTTGGGTATATTTGGGTCAAATATTCATATAGCAGTTATAAATTAAAAATATTATGAGCTCAGTGCCTCCATCCTAAACACTCTGAAAATAATTTGCAGCAGTGCACCTAACAGATGTTTAATGCAAATGCAATTAAATGATTATTGAATTACCACTAAACAACATCTTGGACATTTTGTACAATTATTTGGAAAGGTTACGACAGCACCGGTTAGCATTTCCAACCTATTTTACAATTAGCTATCAATTATATGACATTTCTTCTGACAGTCATATTTTGCACGTCTGCATGTGGAAATGTTCTGCTGGAGGGCTGGTTGAACCCTACGCCTCAATCCAAAAATAGATACGAGACACCCTACGCTGCATGGAGCATGAAAAATAGAGGGGTAGGATCGAGGAGGGAATTGGGACATGGCCAAGGGGACTCTCATAAGAGTTTTGTTGAAGCATAACCTGCAGCCAAACCATTTATCCTAACAGTATATGCTAAAGCCCGTTTTAGAGGCGGGTTTGATAAGCCCTGGGCTAAGGGTGGGGATAAATGACATTAGCAATTTTAGGGACCTTAGCCCACAACTAAGTGTAGTGTGAGAATTTATTATTTTAAAGCAAGAATAAAAGGAAGGTCATCTCTAGAGCTCAATTTACAAACTGTCTTTCTCCTTTAAGGACCATACCATCCATTTTGCATGTTTGAGCTTAATATATTCAATTTTCATACATGTAATGTTACNACCATACCATCCATTTTGCATGTTTGAGCTTAATATATTCAATTTTCATACATGTAATGTTACTGATAATCATTTTCCAAATCATACTACTGGAATGGTGAATTAAAAATGTTTTTCCTACCTTCCAGACCGCCATTGGTTTCAGTTCATTCTGGTACGCTATTAAAATCAACTTATTGATACTTGAAATGTTCTTGGGATAAGTAATCCATCATCACCAACAAGACGTGTATTCAGGGTTTTAGGGAATATAGTCCCAAAAGAAGACCTGTGTTCATGGAAAAATTTAAACAACCATGACTTCCTACAGCTGCGTAACTATTAGAAGGAGAAACATTTATTTTTAAGGTGGAATGAATATTTGATTTTGAACGATTAAGAGATTTTGCAAAATATCAGGAAAGCTGAAATACGGTTTTATCCTTTGGGAAATGATTGTCAGTAATGTAACATGTATGAAAATTGAATATATTAGGCTCAAACTTGCAAAATGGGTGGTATGGTCCTTTAAGCCTCATGACCGTCAATGACTACAGGTAATCAAAGTTAGGACAGGAATAAAGTTTCTCATTAAAATTCTTGTTGACATGGTGTCATGAGTTTCTGTATGCTTTGTGTTGATGTTTCTGCCTGAAGAAAGCTGCATGTGACTGTAATGACTGTGTTTTTGTGTGTGTGTGTGTCCTCAGGTACTATTCTGTTTATGGGCCAGATCAACCAGCCTTGAGCACAGTGCCATCATTGGTCTGCCTCTGATAGAATCATAAGCCAGCACAGGAAGTACTTATACACCGTCTCTCACTCGCGCGCACACACACTTTTTTTGCTGTAGACTTGTGTACAGTGTGGACATATATTTGTTTTAAGTGTTGCTTTTTATGTTACCCGTTTTCCCTGAATGCATAACAGACTTTTTTGAAATGAAATCTTTTGCCAGGACTACATTTTGTAGCTATTTTAATTTTTTTGTGTACTTTTTTGAATTTGTTACCTTTTTAAAAGATCTTGAATGTTAAACATGTATTGTCAGAACTCTGGAGCAGGAGCATCAGTTTATCACTCTTTCGGTTTGAACGTACTCTGTAAAGTACTCATTTTACTCCAGTCTTTCTAAGTTATGGCTGTGTACATTTACATATTGAACAACTTGCATTCTGCTTTAAAGTGAATGTTTCCCTCACTGAGGAAGAATCTTTTGTTACCTTCTGGCTTCTTATTCACTGAAATAAATACACATATTTATAACATCCATGATTTTGCCTAAGTTATTTGAAGAGTACTTCTGTTAAGATGCACGAAAGAATAGAATTTCCTGTATGTGTTACTTAGAAATCACTTTATGCAGCAAGAATAAAAAATTACATTTATTGCTTTGACAAATAAGACTTCTTGAATATTTAAGTATTTCTTTTATTGTTTATAATTTAACAGAAACAGTTTAACATACATGTTAAGTCAGTATAAAGTCTTTGATTAATTGTTGTACAACAATGGAGCAACTTTTGTATATGAAACACTAATCATCAAATCTCATCTAATTTAGTTTGGCATGTTATTGATAATACAGTAATTCTAACAGGCTTAATGCTGCATTAAAATCCTATAGAAAAAAAATAATTATTCTTTTTAGAGGTGCACCTCAGCCAATGAGTCAAGTCAGATTTATTTGTATAGCCCAATATCATATATCACACAATGGTTCAAAGGGCTTAACAGGCCTACATATTAATATTTCTCAATCCAGTCCAAGCTCTTTAAGAAGATGAGGAAAAACTCCCTAAAAACCTTGACATAAACGTGCTCAGCTGAAATGAAAACAACAAATCACAGTACACAGTGAATTAAANAAAAACCTTGACATAAACGTGCTCAGCTGAAATGAAAACAACAAATCACAGTACACAGTGAATTAAATGATCAAGTTTAAACTAAAAAAAAAACTGATAATTTTTTGTTTTGTAATAATGTCCTTTGTGCTATAAATATTACCATGGAGTGGCATAGTGAGGAGTAGGGTCTTTCCCAGTCTCTCTGTCTCCAGAAAGACACTCATTCTCCTAAGAGATCTTTCATCATCATCAGCTCCAGCTCATCCCTCACGAGATGAGGACGTCTTAGCAACTGGATGCATTCAGGTGTATTCAGGTAGGAGACAAAGGTGACAGTGCCATATATATTGCATATATATAAAAAATGGTTGTGCCAGTCCTGGCATATACCACAACTATATATGCAGACAGAANATTGCATATATATAAAAAATGGTTGTGCCAGTCCTGGCATATACCACAACTATATATGCAGACAGAAAAAAAATAAAAAAAATAAAAAGGTGACATCTGGGAAAATGTACTCAGCCTGCAGGGAGAAAACAAATCCAAACAAACACAGTCAGCTGAATCAAATTCCTCCAATTTAAACTAATGTAACAAAATACCAATGAGGAAAATGTTGTAACTTAGTTTTTTAATAAATAAATATTTAAAATTTGATAGCCACTGGGGGAAGTAGGGAGGAGGGTCTTTCCCAGTTTCGTCAGCTCCACAACCCAGGATGCGTCCACTATTGCTGATAGTGGATGCAGGGGACCACAGACATGGTCCACCATGTCAGGGTCATAGTCATACAGTCCAGGAATAGGCTATACTGTGGACCTTCGACCAGGATCCAACCAGATGCAACCAGGATCCATCCAGGATCCAAACAAGATCAATCCAGGATCCAAACAGGAGCAGCTGGGGACCCACAGAACAATCTGAGGAGGGTCTGCCTGAGGAGGAAAAAAAAGGTCCACTTTTACTTCAAGTATGGTTTTAAGTTCATTTAAGATCCCTTATTGTGAACATAAACTAGTATTTTATAAAGTTGACAGAGAGGGACGACTACTGCAAACACACTGATAATTGTTACCTGTGGTGTGAAGATAATTTTCAGAACAGATTTTCTACACACAAACCAGTGAGTTAATGTATTTTTTGTGATGAAAAATAGCAACACCATACAGAAAAATTAAGAAAATTAACACACATATAACACATTAAAATCACAGTGAGATGTGAGTAGACTAAATTAAACATTTAAACATTAAACCTGAACTCTTTGCTCTTTAATTTAATCCAGTTTAATTAAACTCAATTAATTAAATTTAACTAACTTAAATTCAACACCCACCCACACCTGCACACACACACACACACACACACACACACACACATATATATATACACATATCTATCTATCTATCTATCTATCTATCTATCTATCTATCTATCTATCTATCTATCTATATATATATTTATATATAATGTATAAAATTACCAGTGCAACTTGCATAGTGCAAGTCATAATGCCAGGGTTTTTAATTCCAGGTTAATAATTTATTTGGTCAATTTACACAATCATGACTGTTTTGATAAATGTATTTATTATCTCCAGATAAACTATATGATAAAGATAAAAATAAGATAAGATAAAGAAAGACAAACTATAATGAGCCCTTCTAATTACTGTTGTGTTTCTGAGCCTGAGGTCCTTTAATATGAAGACACTGCAAGTTTATCAACAGTACAAGAAAATAAGGCTTTATGACTTCTCCAACTAACAACATGAGTAAAATGTAGGAAAAACTTGCTGTTGTCCCACTTTCCCACTGAATCCAGCCTAACTTTGTGGGGCGCCTTGTTGCGGTCATTACGGTAATCCTGACAGCGGCTCTGGCGTCAGCTGATCCTCCTTCACTGGCGAAAGGAGGAGGAAACTGAGGAGGAAAACAGTCCTGCTTGGATAAACCATGGCTGCGGAGATCCATTCGAGGCCTCAAACCGCCAGACCGGTTCTTCTTAATAAGATCGAGGGGCACACAGACGCCGTGAACGCGGCCATTTTAATACCCAAAGAAGACGGAGTGATCACAGTCAGCGAGGACAGGTGAGTCTAACCAGCAGCAATCATTGGCATCGAGGGGCTCCGTCTATTTCCTGGATACTCCACTTAAATTGTTTGATGCATTAGCAAATTAATGAAAAAAGACGGGAAGACAGCTGAATATAATTTCCTTATTTATGCTTGTGTCAAGTACTTAATGGAACAAATTTAGAAAGTTTTAGGGATGTAAATACAAGAGACGTCCTGTTATGAGGAATTAGCTTATTCCATAAAATATCCTATTCCAAGTAATCTTTACAATAAATGAAGGAAAAATTAGCTAACGTGCGCTTTTTATTCTCTAGGGTTAACGATTCTTCAAATATATATATGTTTTTATATGTGAATTTGATATTTTGACCAAACTAGCCTCGCTACAGTTTATGGTAAACATTACCTTGTTGAACTAAATGATCTGCTGCCTTCAATTGTTGCTCGTAATCTTGTACGATTGTAATGGTATATGGCGCATTCAAGAGCAGTCAGCCATCGTGGGTTGATAAAGACAGTACGAGAAATGCTTATATTAATTTATAAGTTAATTTCATCTATTTACAAGATACTGAAGCAGTAGTGTGTGATATGTAAATGTAAAAAACGATGAAACAAGACCAAATCATCTAAAAAAATACTATTTATTATATGTCATCTCAAAAAACTGTGTTTTATGATAATAAAATTTTGTTACAATTTCCCAACACTTGTAGAGATGCCTAAGTTTTCTCTGCCACTTGTTAGTCATTGCATAATCCGACTCATCGTGTGAAATCATAATATTTTTACTAGAAATAACTTTTACTGTGGCTTTAAACAGATAATCACAGTTTTGAATATGCAAATTTACCGTGTCATATATCTCATTCTGTGGATTCTACATGACATGACAAGTGAAAAGAAGCAACATCCTGATTTAAAGAGAAGGAAACTTCTACTGTGTAGAAATATCTTCTTCTTCTTTTCCTTTTGGCTTTCCCTTCAGGGGTCACCACAGCGAATCATCTGCCTC